>VWZP01007456.1:1973213-2080451 GCA_013396995.1 Dicaeum eximium | reverse complement strand
GGAAGGAAGGAAGGAAGGAAGGAAGGAAGGAAGGAAGGTGTTCTGCCTGAAGGCCAACCATGTAAGCATGTGATGAACACTTAGATGATCTGTTTCTATAAGACAGGCCAAGAAACATCTCTTATCAGATTAGATTTAGGCAAGGAGCCAATGAAGCTCTCTCTTCTACTTTCCAAGAATTGTTGTTTTCTTATCATGTGTCCAAAATGTAGGAAAATGACCTTCAAGAGCTCTGTGAAAAAGAGTACCTGTGGCAGAGATCACGTGGCAGCAGTTACAGTAAAAGTACTTCATTCAGTTTGGACAATCTCTTCCAACTTTTTTTCCAAATTTATTCAGGAAGCCACGGACTTGGTCTAGCATTTGGCAAACATCCATATTGCTACCAGACAGGTACAGGCCATTTTACAGAAATTTATGAATGTAGATGTAACTGCTCATAAATGTAGTGGTGAAAAATAGAGCAGTGTATGCTTTCTATATTGCAATGGTAATGACTTCAGATACATTTGTAACTGGTATCACACCTCTCATCACTCCATCCGTAAGAGGAGGAGAAGGCTGAGTCATGGAGGCTGCGTGCAGAAGGCTAAATAAAGCAGGACAGAGCCCTCTGTGTACTCCTGCAGGGTGGTGGTGTTCCCTAGGGCATATCTATGTGCTACACACCCCCTTTCCTGCAGAGGAGTGGGCAAGGACCTAACGGAAGCAAGTTTTGGTGGTGCCAGGGAGAACTGCTATGGGCAGCAGATGGAACAGTGCCCCAGAGAACATGGATGATGGCACAGTGCAGGATCATGGGTTGCCTCTGTTTAATATAGAAGACAGACCAGCTATTTGACTTGTGTACACACAGGGAAATTGTGGCAGAAGTAGGAGGTGCCAAAACAGTCATTCATATATTTGCTGGAATTTCAAAATGCTAGAATAAGTTTGCACAAAAGGAACAAAACTTCCTCTAATTCCATGTCATATAAGAATTGCTGCTGTCCCTGACTACCAGGAGGAAGAGCCTGTCATTTCTAGGCTACATACACACAAAGGCTACAGCCCCAAATCTCTCTTTATTTCATACTAGGTTTAGTTCAAGCTTGTCTTCTGTCAAGAGGTCTGCAGAAAAATGAGCCCCTGCACAGGCAGTCATTCACCTCCAGGTCCAATTCTTCATGGGTCAGGCAATCCAGCAGCTCCACATGGGACCTTAATGAAACATTACAAGAAAGCTCTAGGGACAGGCAGTCATTAAAAGCTGTTAACAGCACCATAATTAAAAACAAATTAACAGGAAATCTGAAATTGCCTTAAGAATTGTTTCTGTCTTGTGTCACATCTCATAAATCTCAAATTACCATTAAAATTTGACTTGGTATTTCAGAATAGCTGCAAGATCAACAAGCCACTACAAAGTAGTTAAAAACCTACAAAATTTGCTTTCTTAACACTAAGACCAGAGGATTTCCCTAACAGTCAGAATGGCACTGATGCTTTTAAAATCCTTTATTTTCTATATTTTAGAGGAAAGAAATAGCAAAAGAGAAGATGGTTCAGTAGTTGCAGCTGTATTTGTAATGAATATTTCTGCAGCACTGCTAGTTTTCTGCTGAACTTGAAATGAGTTAACCCCTTTTAGCCAAATCATCCTGCCTGTCACTGGAAGTATTAGGTAGTTTCTGCATCCTCATTTAAACAGGTGTATATTAAGACCTAGATGATGAATGAAATGAAAATTTATTCCAAAAGAGTGTGGGTTGAATTTCCCAGCATTTTAGGAATAGTTAGGCTTAAAGATTTAAGGGATTTCTTCTTATATTATTACATTTGTAAAAATACTGAGACAGAGGAACTATATAAGGTTTTGACTCCATAGAGAATATAAAACTTGTTTCAAAATAAATTATGAACCTATACATGTATGATAATGAAACTATAGATATCTCTTGTAAGGGCAACAATTTAAAAGACAATGACAGGATCAGTTCTGCAGCAAAACAAAATATAAACTCAGTGTGTCAAAATAGCTATGGTTTCATTAAAAACCTGATGCTATCAGATATTTCATTAAAAGCTCAGATCCTATGGAAAAATAATTCTGTAATGATCTCAACTTTTACTTAAAACCAAACTTGATCTTATGGCAAGTCCTGCCTGGATGCAGAAAATAAAGCTTGAAAATGTATCACAAGTACATTCTACAGACTCGAAACCTGAAGACAAATAAAAGATCCCATAGATAATAGACTTTAAAATTCCAGGTCTTTTGTGAACTAGTCTTCAGATTTTTTTAAGGCTGACAATCCTGATTCCTTGAGAAAAAAAATCTAATAATTTGCATTGTCAAAGAATGTCAGAAAATATAGCTTGTCATTTTTGTCAACTTACCAGTTTTTTATCATTGCTAATAATGCAGTTTCTTTTATTATATTAGTTCGACTACAAAGTTCTTCAATAAGCTTTGGATTATTTTTTCCCTTGCACACTAAGTTTTTATTTAATCTACAAAGTGATTATCAAGTACACTGTGTCATGTAAAGCCCACTGTTTTGGGCTTCCAAACCTGCATGCATGAAATTCATTTCTGCTTTCTGCTAGGCTGTGTGGACACAGGTCAATGCTGCCTAAGAGCATTCCAAAGGAATGGATCTATCCTCACAGTGCAGCACAGCAAGGGCCAAGGCAGGGCATCAGGCAACACAGAAAAAAGGGAACTGAAAAGTGTTTTAACAAAGCCAGTCCAGGATACCAAGGGACAAGGGACTATTTTTGTACAGAATTTTAGTTCCTGAGATGTCCAGATGAGGCCACTGTGGTTTTATTATCTTGATTTAAAGAAAAATTTAATTTGGTTACCTCAGAGTTTCCCATGTCTACAGCGGCAAGCATACTCAATCGCCTGTTTTCCTATTAGAGAACAAAGAATAGGAAATGGTTTGTCCTTTTTTTGTTTCACACAGTGGTTATGATACTCACAGAGGCAGGAAGGATACTGGACAATGAGAGCTGCAGATGTGGAATTTCTTTTTTAAATCCCCTTTGCTGCTGCTTGATGTCTGGCAGGCAGGGGAGATACAGCAGGAGATGCTGTGAGGCTGAAGCAGAGCAAGCATTTTCCTTTGATAGAGAGAAGTGAAGCTTTCCAGAGCCAGCCCAGCCCAGGCTCTGCTGGGCTCTGTCACAAGCCTGATTTCAAATGGACAGTGTGATGCAAAGCCAGAGAAGGATACAGAGAGCACTTTGGCTGAGTCGTGCTGTTAGGAAACGAGGATTTCTGTGGTGAGAAGCCACAGCTGACACAGCTGCCAAGTCCCCAGGCAGTGAACTCCAGTGTGTTTTGGAGATGGGGACAATGTTCTCATCCAAAAATATCTGGCCAGCTGTGGTGGGAGGCAGTGGCTACAGGCAGACTGTGCTTCCTTTTGTTTTGTTTTCATTTGTTACTAAAAGTGACCAGCAGAAAGAAGAGCTCTGAAGTGACCATGGGGCCATGGTCACAGGTGGGGGCCCAGCCACAGGGAGCAAAGCTGGTCTCTGGCAGATTCTCTGCAGCAGATTCCTCATTTCATAACTGAGACTAAAAGAAGGGAAATGACTAATTTTACCAATGTTCTCTAAAAAGCCTTTTTCTTTCCTTTGCATTTTCCACTGCAGAAGCGAAATGCCATGTTCCAATCCATGGATGCTCTCTGACAATAACTACATTTTAACAGCAGCTGGGCAGACAACCCAAAGGCAGAACTCATGAGGGGCTCATGCTTTCCCTTCTCCACCTGTTTGGGATGAAGTGCCACATTTTAGGGCCCCATCATGCAAGGCCCAGTCTTGCCCAAGCCACAGGGTTTCCTCTTCCCCCATAGCATCTCCTCTGCCAGCAGCATCAGGGTAATCTCTGCCCTTTGGGCAGCATGTGGGGATGATGGTTAACAAGAACTCTGAGTCAGTAGGGCTGCGATGGTAGTTAGTATAACATTTGTTTGTAAACTGACAAATACTGGCAAAAAGTGCATGTGAGGGAGGGATCTGTGACTCACAGGCTGCCAACTCACTCTAACCAGATCCAACCGGCCTTAGCCTTTTTCAGGCTCTCCCAGGCACTCCACAGAATGCAATATTTCAGCCTCAGCACCAGCTGGTTTTATGCCACGCAGCCCTGTTCAAACACACGTTTTAATTGCGCGGCTCACTCAGCTACCCGTCATCTCGCTGTGGTCTTCGCTGGAGCAGGAAGCAACACATCTTCATCACCATGGATTCAATGGAGAGGAAAAACCCTGAAAGTCTTGTATTAGTTGCAATTTTCACCTAGTTTGGATGACACCAGAAGTGTTTGCAGATCCTTTTTATGGTCCCTTTGAGTTTAAACTTAGTGCATACGTATTCCTGTAGCAATACAATTTCCTTTCACCAGCAGGGCTCACTTCAGCTGTTGTTGGGTATTATTATACCTCACTGCTCCTTTCCTCTTCCACCAGCTCCTCTATATTGGATCTAAATGTCACTTATAGTTCAAACTATTTGACTGCTAGTCACTCAGTACCCCAGAACAGCCCAGGGAGACATGAAAGTTCACAAGGAAAGGGACATCAAGAGGCTCCATTTTCTAGAGTACAAAAGAATCAGACCCCAAAAATCTGGTTGATAGATTTGAAAGTAGCACAGGACATTTAGTACAGAGTAATTTGGTTAGAACTGTGTGGTATGACAGCTCACACTTGGTGCCGTGGGTAGCAAGAAATTATCCAAGTGGGCACAGATACTACTGCAAAATGTCACTGCTGCAGTGAATTTGGCACCCTTTCTGAAAAGAAAGAGGCCAATCCTCACCACAAAGGACATATAAAAGCTAAAACTTTTTGTGAACATTATTTTTGTTTAACTTGGCAGGAAACAAGGACTGACATAAAAAGTCTTTATCATTTTTGCAGTATGCAATATTTTCTGGTAGACTGGTAACTACTTCAGAGAAATCAGGAACCAAAATAAAAGTGATTATGAAAACATCCTCTAAATCTGAGCTGAAATAATGGTTTCTTTGCTTGTTTCCTTCTTTAGCTTGCTTGTTTGTTTTTTTTGAAATCACTCTTGCTAATTGTCCTGCATGGTATGTGCCAGATAGCCAAGAAAGCTGACATGGTGAAGTTATATACAGCATCCTTGTGACCTTTTTGCAGTGAAGATACATATCTGTCCAATAAAGCCCAGGCCAAATGACAGTGACAGCTGTCTTGTGGCATTCAGTTTGAATTGAACGGGTTTGCTCACAAGTCAGGAGCAAGTGTTTCATTACAGACTGTGCACCAAGATCAGCATAAGCCCCCAAAAGTGAAACTTTCCCTCAGCAGCTATGGAAACTGTTCCAGTGGACTGAGATGCACTTCACAGGCTCCTCCCCGTCTCCTTGCTTTGACTTTCCCACCTCCTGCAGGCTGTCATCCTCTGTTGGCATTTGCATATTGCAAGGGAATAAAACCTCAGTTCTCTCAGGGGTGAACCAGAGTGTTATGGGAACTGAGCACTCGAAGAACGAGGAGCGAAGGAGCATGGTTTTCCTTAGGAAAGGCCCGAAGCTGCCTGCCTGGGAAGACGCCCTTCTCGCAGGGAGAGAGCCCAAGTCACTGCTGAAGCGGGGATTGCGTTATGTCAGCTTGAGCCTCATAATGAAAGGGATGACCAGCACTCCTGACTTCTTGTGGGGACTGCATGAGGTGCAGAAGCTGAACCTTTCACGCAACCAGCTTGTGGTGATTCCTCCTTCACTGGGGAAGCTGGACAGGCTGGTAGTGCTAAACTTGGGTGGCAACTGCCTCAAGTGCCTACCTAAGGAGATTGGGCTGCTGAGGAACCTGAAGGTCTTGTTTGTCAATATGAATTGCCTGAAAGAAGTGCCAGCAGAGCTCAGCTTGTGCAGGAAGCTGGAGGTTCTGAGCCTGTCCCACAACTGCATCTCACAACTGCCTTTGGGCTTCACTGAACTGACAAGTTTGAGGAAACTGAACCTCAGTAACAACCGCTTTGTGCAAATTCCCCTCTGCATTTTCGCCCTGAGAAGCTTAGACTTCTTGCACCTAGGGTCCAACAAGCTGGAGAACATCGCAGAGAGTATCCAGTATCTGGTCAATCTGCAAATCTTTATCGTGGAAAATAACAACATCCACAGTCTGCCACGCTCTCTGTGCTACATCAGCAGTCTGGAGCTACTGAACGCTGATTACAACGCCATCCAGACCCTGCCGGACGAGCTGTACCTGCTGCGCCGGCTGCGCCGCATCGCCTGGAACCCCATGGACAAGGGCCTCCACATCGCCCACAACCCCTTGGCCCGGCCCCTGCCCGAGGTCGTCGAGGGGGGGCTGGATGCCCTCTTCAGCTACCTCAGGGACAAAAAGGAGCGCAACTGAGCTTCCGCTGAGCATGGGATTAAGCCTGTCATCAAGACTCAATCGCATGAGAGCTTTCCTGCACGGGCATTTCCACTTCATGACGCTTGGATTTTGAAGGCTGTGGATGGCTTTAGTAACAGCTGGAGGAAAGCAAGTAAAGTATGATGGTCTTGATTAAGTGTGGGAAGAGCAAACTTTCTAAAAATAGCCAACTCTATAACCTTCACTGTTGTGGTACTTAGGGGTTTTTATAGAAAAGAAATACAACAAACTTGTGATAAAATATTTGCTCTTCATTTGACAGAAAGAAATTAAAGCAGACTGCCAGACATGCAGAAATGTGTATTTGACAGCTATTAGAATGAAGAAATATTCACATAAGTTAGACTTTCTCTCTGTGATTGCAATTGCATTTCTACTCCTGCTCACTTCTTCATACAGAGGTAAACCATGACATAAACAAACACTGCTATCTAAGTGGATCTCAAGGAAAATGTTTGCTTTTGGCAGTGAATATATCCTGAGCTATATTAGTTCACAGACAATATATTACTGGTCAGTTCAATACCACCTGTTGTTTGCCCCACAGCTGTGCTCTGGCCCTGTACCTATATTACAGGTAGAGATTGCCGGTGACGAGGCAATTAGCCAGTTCTTTGGAAGCGGATCCCAAATGTCCCCAGAGCTCCTACTTCCCCAGGTAAGACAAGCAGCCCTTCACATGGAGCCTTCTAGGATGCTGACAGCAGTGCTTCACATCAGCTGGGAGCAGCATCTGCACAAAGCAGAGAAAGGACTGGGGCTTCTTCCCTCACACAAAGGATGGAGTTCTCATTGCAAAGATGTACAACTGCTCTCCATTCCCTTTCCCCTATCCCTGCAACCCGAGCTATGGAGTAACTTTACTCAGGAGGCACTACATCTCCTAAAGGTGAAATATTTCTTTCAGGAAAAGCAGCATCAACCCAGTCATCACCTTAAGTAAGAGCTTCAAAAACAAATAGTTATTTCTGGGATTTTCAGTATCAGCCAGTAGCAGAAAAGTCAGGTCCTATGTGGTTTCTCATATTGATCTTCTGTGAATGTCCTTCATCAAAGTTTTATTTGGTAATAAAGAGGCAGTATGAAAGAGCTGTTAACAATTTATGCAACTTCAGGTTTTTTGTTCCCTCACACCAGTGTAAAATAGAAGCAGCTCTGTTGAAATCAGTTGAGATAAATGCTTGTAATGGCAGTGTAAGAGAGGAATGAGACTGTAATTCTTGAGCTAATTATGAGTATTCAAAGCCATTTTCAAAGTGCTTCCTATGTCAAATCTCAGGAATCAATTACTTTCTAAAACATAATTTGTTCAAAATTATGAAAGGCTGTGAAAGACTGATCCTGCTTCTAGTGAAGTTAATGGCCAACGCCTGGCTGAGGGAAAAACTCCTCAGCAGAGGTAGGAGCAGCCTGATAACAGCAGACAATTATGTAATTCATAGGTACGTGCCAGTAAACGCAGCACCTTTGGCCGCACTGACATTATCAGTGTGGTATTGAATGCCAGCAATGAGGAATCAGTGCTTACAGAATATTCCACCTGGGTCTGCCGGCCCTGATATTCTATTGTGTTGCAATTTTTTGTGTATGATTTGTTATCTTAATTGAGAATTTCAGTGTTAGGCCCAGAAATCACAGTCTCCAAGTATGCAGTCAAGGACAAATCTTATGTTTGTAGCAAACATGAAACAATTTTGAGGGGCATTTTTGCTCAGGCACTAAGAAAACAAAGCAATAAAACAAGTATTTTGGGAATTTTTGTTACTTAGTATGTGTATCAAATGCAAAGGTATTTTATGTGTAGCTTTACATATATTTATTTCACCCATGCAAAATTCCAAGTTTTAATGAACAATGCATCTAATAAATTAATATGTGATTCCATTAGTGACAAGGAATAAAGCTGCAATTATTTTTAGAAATACCGACAGGTAATTAATTATTGGACGGGATTAGGGCCAGATTATTAACTTTTCTAAATGCCCATTTCATATCCCTAAGTCTGGTATTCACGTGAACACTGCAATATTGCTTTGCAGGAAAATTAGATGCCTATGGCATTAATCACCTGAAAAGATTTTCCACATGTCAGTACCCAGGATCATATGACACCAGATAGCCTCTGATATGATCTGACTAGAAGAGGTATGCACAGTAATTTACATGGAAGATATGAGGCTGGACTGTGTGTATTCATTAGGATACCACTACGAGGGTGAGAAACACTGAACGACTCAAGAAAATCATCTCCACACAGAGGATTAAAAGGCAAATTTGACATAATCAAATGCATCTGCAAAAGCAGTTATGATATGAAGTGCAATACCAATAATTTAAAATTAAATTATTCAATTGAATAATAATGACCTTTTACTCAAGCTAATAAACCTTTGCAAGCACATGAAACACATAAAAGTGACTGCCTTTTTAAACAGAATAATAAAATTGATTGAATAAATGGTGCTTTAATGTATAATTCACATTTTACCATTAGGAAAATAATTTCTACTGATCTGCTTTAGTATTTTTTTCATTCCTTAGTCAAGGCCCCTAAAAATACCTTTCTCAGAGATACAGAAAATTATCTCTCATGACTGAGGGTAGTGTTCTGAATTCTTCCTGTATAAAGAAAAGACTGTACACCACTGTTATTGTATAGAAATATGCATGAAAGGCAAATAATGACATACGTATTTGCATCTGAGTGGGAGCAAGATAGAAGAAGCAAGCAAGGGCATGGGAGGGAGATAGAATGCATAATGTCACGTGCCGGCTCTAGTTTTGAGCAGGGCATTAGAAGAGATTTGGTGGATCTCAGCACTGTCATCTGATATCAGCTGTGCAGATGACAGGGAAAAAAGGAACTGAAAGGCTGCAGGGCCTGTAGTCATATCTCATCATATGTGACAACAGTACCACTTCTGTTGTATCAAATGATGCAAGTTTAATTTTATAACCTTTCAGAGAACTGTATGCAGAATATTACTCTTGTTGCTGGTAAGCACTGAAGTTTTCTAATCCTAAGCCTCGCAGCAGCATAACTTCTGATACATCTATTATTTTTGGGGGTGGTAGTGTTCTTCAAAGGAATGGAAAATGTGGGACCCACTCATGGAAAGGACCCTTTTCTGACACAGTGGCTTTTCTATGACTGACAGAGAAGCTCTCAAGGTGCTTAGAAAAACTCTTGAGGTGGACAAAAGAAAGGGAAAAAAAAAAAAACCAAGAACAAAGAAGAATATAATCAGGGGTCAAGTTGGTTGGGTTAAATGTAATATACAATAGAGTTATAGCATTTGCTTCTCTAGCTGTCATCAATCACACAGGTTGTACATTTAGTCAGATCTGGTGAAAAGGCTCCACCTATTTTTATTTTAAATTGAAAAGAAAGCTGCATTCTGTGTAAAGTTTAAAGCCTAGTCAACAAGCAAAGCCTTTGAAAACTGGAAGGCTTCAGGCTTTTGGACTAACCAAAGTTAGTGATTCAGCCTTTGACTGAAAGAAAAAAATTTTCTTCTGAAGTATTGCTGTAATACCTGAGTGGAAGTTAATGCTGAAATGTCTTGTACCTACTGCTCTGAGGCTCCTCACCAGCTCTGGCACATGGGCCAAATTCTTAATGCCACCTGTGACTGGTAAATTCTCAAATATATTGCCTTGTCCCAGCAGCCACTGGGGGCACCCATGGGCACGTCAGCTGGCCAGGAACACCAGTCCATTACATGAGTAAAGCAGCAAGAACCTACAAAGACCAATTTCCAAGATGTGGAAAGTTTCCAAGATGTGGACTGAAGTGGCATTTCAAGACAGANGGGAGGGAGGGAAAATGAACTAATCATCTGGTCATAATGATTTCACCAAATTTCAGGGGTAAATTTGCTGCACAGCCTTCAGATAGCAGTTCTTGAGTAGGTCAAGGGGTGTTTCAAACTGCCTAGTGCAGTTCTAATTAGTATACATGAAAATAGTTATGTAAAAATAAGAATATATAATAATTCATAAAATATTAATAAAACATGTATATTGTTATGTCACATGTTCTTCTGCCATTCTCACATGTGGGAGCTGAAATCTTGAAACAGTTACAGAAGAAGGAAAATTCTGGCTCTAGAAGGGCTTTTATTTATATGAGAATATATACTTGTCCCATTTTATATGTGGCAAATCCCAGATTTAAGAACTCGGTAAATGTTTAAAAGGGAATAAGGCTTCAGATATATTGGTACAGAGGTAGACTTTAATACGCACATATGGAGTAAGCCAGAAAATCCTTTCATAAAATTGCATGATCATTCCTCTGTACAAGTAAGAGGCAGAATAATAATTATAAAAGATGACCCTCCCTCACTGATTCCATATATTTGTCTGTGGTGCAACAAGAGCCAAGCAGCCTTCAAAAACCACCCCTCAGCACTGCCCAGCAGAACCAATAGCATCCTGCACCAGTACAGCTGCCTACAGCACAGGATTATTTTGCAGGGTTTAATGACAAAGCCTGAAATTTATACTCCAATGTATGTGGAGTCACATCATGCATGGCTAAAAAGGTGGTTTCCAGCAAAGCAGGAAGTGTATCAATAGCTTCAGAAAAGGTCACTGCAAATTATGCTGCCTCATAAAGTGAGCTTACCCAGGCAGAGTGAAAAGAAGACCAAAGGGCAGAGCTATATGTTTTCCTAGGGCTCAGAGGAATTTCAGATACCATAAATTCATTGATGGATAGCCTGCTTTTAATTTCCACTTCCCAGACATTAAAAACCAAAAAATTACTCTTTTGATACAACTCTCGGAGGGAAATATGTATTGCTTCATTTTCTTTCTGCTCTCCAGCCTTTGCACCATTGGCATGTTCACAGAAGCAATTAATTGTTTTTCTCCTCCTGCAAAGGCAGCACTGCCAGGTGTGGGTGAGCATCAAAATGCACAGAGGGTTTTATCTCTCACCCTCCACGCAAGGGGTGCAGGACAGAGGGGCCTGCCAGGCTCCACAACCACTGGTGACAGGATGAGTAACATACCCAAAACTGGTGTCATGCTCACGACACCAGCTTTATGCACTTGCCTTCAAGGTATCAGGCAGTGGTTATTCTCCAGACTCTCTTTCTGTGGTTGATAGAAAGAGATGGACACAGAGAGCTCCAGGTCATCTGCAGACTAATTTAAACATGTTAAGTAAGGTCAGTGAAGCTGTAGGGTACCAAATGGTTTCCTTTGCCTGGCCTTCCTTGCCTCTGCAGCATGTGTGCAGAGGGCACAAACACCATCTCTCAGCATAGTATGACATTCAGATTTGCTGAGATGTGTCAGAGAAACAACAACACACCTACATTGCCCTTTGACAAATGCTTTTGATGTCAGAAAATCCTTTCTCCCTAGCTATTAAAATGCTCCGCCTCAAAACAGGTGTAAGCAGGACATGTTTAAAAGAATTCTTGTATTTTTTAGAAACAGCATTACAAAATCAGCTAAAAGAAACTACCAAGTGAGTAACAGCAAAACTGTTACAGTAAAAATTTGCTTCCACCTAGAAAACACGGTTATCATTATTATACTTTCCTTGCTTGTTATTTGTCCTTTTCTTTTCCCTTTTTTTTTTTTTTTACCATAATGAAAGTCTCTGTATGTATATTTAGGTTTCTGTACTGGCCCATGCATGTGTACAGACTTTCACTACAGGGAACAACACAGGCTATTATTGGTTCCTAAATTGTTTGTGTAAACAGAGAAGTCTCTCTGGTGTAGAGTATTCTAGTGCCCTGTGAATGGCACTGATAGGAGAGCTGAAGAATACAGAGGAATAAAACCTTCACTTTGGGAAATTCATTCAACCTAGTGTGACTTGCTAAGATAATGCCTTTCCACAGCTATTGCTATGCACAAGGGTCCTCTATGTCTTTCAGCACACTTATATTCTCTTTCCAGTTTGAAAATAACACTGTGAACAATGGCATTTGTGTGTTCTGTCTACCTACAAATGAAGCCATAAAAATACTACATTTTAGATCAATTCATTAAATGAAATCTCTCTGAGCACGTGTGTGTGTGTATGTTTGGAGGCATTTGGGAGGTCATTACCATGCTTTGCAATGTAGTATGTGAAGAATATGTATGAGCCAACTGAGAAGTAGCATATTCCGCAGCAAATAAAATGCTGGTAATTTAGCATCTAAACTGGCCTTAAAACATATGATGGTTAATTATGTTGCTTTTTAATTACTTACACATCAGTTTTCCTCTGAGTTTTTTACCATTATATATCACAAAGTTCTGTGGCATTTTTATCAATGCTACATTTTATCATTTTATCTATGTGGGGATTTAAAATATGGAAGAATTCATATTTGGTCTTTTTTTTAGTTGATCAATAATCATACAAGAAGACACATTCATTTTCTGTCACTAAAAGTTTGGTAGCTCTCACAGTAAACAATTTGAAATGCATTCTTTTCCCACAAAAGAAGTTGAACTCTATACAGCCTGCTTGTCTAGAGAAAAATGTATATATCTGAATGCTTCTGGAGTCCATTTTGGCTTGGATGCTTGTAGGAGACTCAAGTGGAATTTTCACACTAAATTGTCTGGGCTGCTCCTAGAGACAATTGATTCAAAATTTTATTTAACTTCAGAAGAACTTTAGTAGGTGACTGTTTGTAAGAAGCTGATGTATGTCTTTTACCCTGCCTGTCAATATCCATAAGCATATGGATAAGCAAATATAACAGTCTTTACTATGAGTCTACTTAACCTCTTCTTATACTGTGTAAAAACATAAAGCCAGTATCTCACAGATTTCATTTTCTAGTCCCACTTGGAGGAACAGAGATTGCCCTGGTCTGAATGATGCCAGAGACTGGAAAACAGAAAGGAAATGAATGCTCTTAGAACTGGTGAATTTTCGGTTTCACAAAGCTATGTCAGACATAGATTTAATTATTTATCATTTGGCTCAAAGTTATGAATTTACAGCAGTTAAGATGTTTCATATTTCTTGGATTAGCATGCAGATATTGGAGTGTATGGGTGAGGAAATTCATCCAGCATGTCCAAATCCTCATAGGGACCAACCTTAGGGGAGAATGTGGAAATTCACTCAGAATTCTTCCTGATGTCTCAGGTGTCCATTAGAGAGGCTATTTAATGTTCTTTAACAAGGCTAATACATTGCAAAGCAGTGACATTTCAAGACTTCTCCATGAAGCTAATAGCCTTTCTCAGTAAGTCATTTTCACATTTACATCAATTTAGCGCAGTCTAGATTTGGATAAAGAAAAGCATTGCTTTTCTCTTGCCAGTGTTGCCAGGGTGATGACCACCAAACTATCCCAACAGTCCTTCCTCTCTTGTACTCCCCAAACCAGCAGCTGGCTATTCTGAGGAGGACTTGGGCTTGTGTGCATATTCAACAACAAATGCACAGCAGAAAAGCCCCACAGTTGCCTTGCCACAGTTGATATAAGCAACCAAATACTTTAAAATATCAGATAATTAATAAACACGAGGAGGACAAAGGGAAAAGGATTATGACTTTAGAGGATGTTGCCAGACATTTCATCACTGTAGTAAGAAACCAGGGGAACTGATGTACAGTTTCTCCTATACCAGCTGTCTGCATTTTCCCATTAACTCTGTTGTTTCTTCCTTTCATTTGTCCATTCTTTTTGGATTATGCTTCCTCTTTCCTATTGCTCCCCCTCTCCTCCCTTTTTTATTTGTTTTCTCTCTTTGTTTCTTATTAACGAGTTTCAACATTTTTAATTAAAGTTGACTGCTTGACTGATGCCAGTTCAACCCTCCTTTTCTGGATTTGGCATCCAAATCAAGTTAATCATTAGTAGAGGCCTCTCTTCATAACTACATAGAGGGAGAAAAAAAAACCACCAAAAAACAACACCACCCACAAAAAAAATACAAACAAAAATACTAAGTGAAAAATGGAGAACAAACCTCAGGGAGCAGCAACCAATCTGAAGAGCAGAGTACACTTTGCACTTAGTTGCATTTTTCTGTTTTCCTGTTCCTCCTAAATCCTCAGTTTCCAATATAATTCTAGATGCACATTCATCTTAACCAGCTCCTGAAGGGCTATTGCAATGTTAAAGGCATAGGAAAGAGTCCATGCACCACCATGAAGAAATAAGAAGTCCTGTCCTCTCTTGACATTCTCCACAGCTCCCCTTCTGTTTCCCGTGAAGCCTCCCATAAATTCACTGTCCCTGTTACTTTGGAAATGAGGAATTTTGGACCCCTGTTGTCATATTGCTACAGAATGATTTAGAAACACATAAAACAAGAACAGATTCTGTTGTCTAGCCCCAGATTTTACCATGTGCTGTAGAGAGTGAGATTTATGTCTAGTTCTCCCTCTCTGCTGTAAAAATATGCCTGCCTCCCTACCTTTCATGTCAGTCCTATAAAAGGGAAGCTGCAGTCTGAAGCTGGAGTAACAATGCATAGCCACAATTACAGAGAGCAATAACAATTATCCCGTTCACAGAGAGGTACTCGCCTAAAATTCAGGACAGAAGGAAAAGAAGTAGAACAAAGAAAGGAAAGACAACAGGATCCAGTAAGGAGGCACAAATTTGCTTGCATGGTTTGGACTGACCTAGCTGTAGGTGTGCAGCAGTGAAGAGGGATGGACTGGGGTACACAATGTGTTATGGCATAAGGTGCAGTAACAGCATAATAGTAAAATCTATTCACTAGTTCTGGAAGGAATCAATCAGGGTGGAAAATAGTGCTGTTGCTTACTGCTGCGTGCCTGAATGTGCATCCAGCACCATGGAAGGTGGTGCCACATCAGTTTTACATTTAAAGGAAGGACACAAAAACTCTTCTGACACTACAAAATAGAAATCAAACCACTGTACAGTATCACTGAACAAATGCCGTTTCAGTTCTATTACATAAAAGCAGGGAAATAATATGACTAGAAGGACATTAATACATTATACTCATTACATGGTAGTTTGATGTCAAATATATTAAATATTAAGCAAAATATAATAATCCCTCTAGTAATGTAAAAATGTTCACATTTTTAATCTAGAGATCTCACTGATGAGGCATGATTGTTCAACATCCTAGAAGGCAGCTTTCTAAATTATGCTATTCCCTGTGGCAAGTGCAGGACAGATCACAGACTTAATGGAAGGAGCATTTTCATTTTCCCTTTTGCACAATGGGATTTACGTTTCAGCCCTCCAGCAAGCAGAGTTACTCATGATACCTTCTAAATTAGTACCACCTCATAAGCTGCACTCAGGGTACCTCCTAAATTAACAAGTAATACATTTAGGAATCCCTGAAAGGCTCATTATCTCCTGTCTAATATATTATTATCACTGTATATAATTTCTGACACAGTGTGCCCACGCCTTTTTCTAGTGAAAGATTCCCATAGGTTAAATAGGGCATTGCAGAGGTCCATTTCTGGCTTCCCATTATACTTCTGCATCTACAGAGGAATTAAGGATAACTGCAAAAGAATAATTCCTCTGGCCTTTCAGTTTATGTACTTCTGTATTTGCGGAATAACAGCAGAAGTGCTGGTCCATTATGTTATCATTTCTATTTGATGGTACAAAAATAAATGCTGTATCCATAACCCCATCTTCAGATGAAAGAGAGCTGTCATTCCAAGGTGAGGATATCTGCTTCCATATCCCAAGCCCTCCTGGCTGTTTCAGGTACCTACATTGCTGAAGTCACCTTTGAGTTACTCATGCACCTCTGCGTTACTGCTCATGATGGCAGCAGGAAGCAAGATGGGGAGAAGAAATGCTGATATTACAGTTCCTGTTGGGAAGAAGCTGGTCATTAATATGCTCTCAGGCTGTCACACTTTGAGATGTTGGTCAAAGGTGTTTGCAAAGCTGAAAATCAAGGAATGATCACCTCTTCAGCCTTGTCTGTGCTAAGAATTTAACTCATTGCTGACAGAACACAGCAGCAGCTGGAGCAGCACTCACACATGTTAGCCAGAGCATGGAGATATTGCTAACAGCTTAATACACCACCCCCAAACATTGTCTGAGTTCCCTCCCTGTCTGCTTTTACCCCAGAACATGCCTGTGGCACTGGGATTCAGTTGTTCCAAAAGGCTTTGTTCACTTAACATCAGTGTCAGATGTCTTCATCCCACACAGAGGGCTCCTGGCAGCGGGAAGCTGTTCCTAGGCAAACTGGATCCCTGCAGGCATTTGCTGTGACAAAGGCACCTGAGAGTTGGCCTGGTCATCCAGGGCTCGAAGGGGTTACAGCCATTCCTCACTTCCCAGACACAGCTGCCACAGCCATCCCTCACTGAAGTTCTGTTCTACTTTCCTCCAGCAGGTGTTAGGCAAAGCAAATGCTGAAATTTCTGACTTCAGGTGCAATAAACACCATTTTATTTATTTAGGGTTTATTGTGCTAGCTGGAATAAATTGCATCTGTGAGCTTTTAATAATGCTTTTAACTGTATTTAATAAGCATTGGCACGAAGATGTCCATCACCTTCTTGGAAAAGGGCAGCCAAGAGTTTACACAATAGGAGGGTAGAGTTTCTTCCAGGCTCACTAGAAGTAATATATTATATTTCTTCATGGAGATACCTTCCAGCTGCTCAGTGAGGTAGCAAAGAAACAAATCCATCTACAGACTCCCTGTTACTTCTTTTGTGAATAGCCACCATTTGCATTATAAACAATTTAACAAAGACACATTGAGCTAATTTTAACCCTATGATTTTGATGAGTTTAGTCCATTGACTTTGTGGAGGCAAATACAGAGCTGAGGCTTGTTTTTGATTAAGCTCATGAGTACAAAAAACTCTCTCAAAAATTGCCACAGTTGGACCTCAGCCAGCAGAGGCCTATAACCAAATAATGGGAACTTGTTATTACTCTTTGATTATAACTGTCTGTTGGCTAATTATGCACAAAATGAGTGTCTCTTATTTCTAATAGATAATCTTGCATCTATTTTTAAAGAACAAAGTCTCTGCTCTCCAGTTTTGAAGGTCCTGCTAACTAGTTTAAATATGGTAGATTGGATTCCGGTATGACTGAATTTGATTTGCAACAAGAAACAGATCAACAGATTTTTCTTATCTCAATGCAAATGTTCCCCATCAATGTGAATTAGTAGTCTCAGTAAACTCTGAGTTGACTCTTACAAACTCCTAGAATTCAATTTCCTGAGCGGGAGACAGTATAGATTAGTTTGATTTCTAATAAATTTCAACCCTCTCAACATAGCTACTGCCAGCAGTGTCTCCTTTGTCAGAGTTGTAGATCTTAAAATATAGGAGTCGGATACTGAGGTTAATAATTAATGTGAAGCCTCCAGATCTTACAGCTATTCCAATCTAAAGTAATCATATAAACTTCCAAGAAGCCAAAAAAAGAGTCCAAGTCAGAAGAAATGCCTCCTTGATGCAGCCTGTGTGTGCTAAGGCAGAGATTCAGGTACTTCAGTGATGGAACATGTGTTCATTCATTACCAGGAGAGACTGGGATTCATATTTTGAACCCATGCAGGAGCTGACTTCAATCCTTGGAATTTATGTCTCATCATAGCAAACACTCCATCACAAGCTTTTCTCTTTCTGACATTCAAATTTGGACTCTTGATTGTGAAGATCAGGTCTGCAATATGAAGCATCCCTGGGTGACCACAGAGCATCTGTTGCCCCAAAATCCTGCACTGGCTGATTCCAGGAGTCTTGCCTCCACGCATCATTAGGGAGTCTAGGAACTAGCAGAGAACATGGAGGACAGCTTCAAAGTCTGCAAATCAACAAAAAACCAAAGTTGAACACCCCCAACAGGTAAACTGCCTGGATCCAGTAGCACAGATACAAAAAGAGTAGGTGCCTGAGGAGGGGTCTAATGAGGAAAATTAGTAGATGCTGGAATATGCCAAGAACAGCCTTTTGCCTACAAACACTTTTGAAGCTGAATATCCTAGTATGGGGGATTTTTTAAATGGGGCCTACTAAATCAGCACCTCCTAGGCTAATGATGTTAGACTATCCCTTCTGCAAAACATCCTTAAGAAATATGTTAAACATCCAGAAGGAAGTCATATGTGAGGGAATCATTTAATCAAAAATCCATTCCTTATCTATCCTAGATATGTTTTTGGGGAAGTCTTTAAGAAAATAAGAGTGTTGAATAAAGACTAAAATTATTATATATATAAACATGAATATGTGGATTATAGAATTAAATCCACCACAATCGTGCAACAGGTGGCTACACCTGTATTTTATGAGTTCTGTCAGGTTCAATATTTAGAAATGAGTTTTGAGAGCTACGATGAAAAGCATTATAAAAAATTCATAATATTGATTAGACTTTTCTGTTATAATTGCTTCAGATACTATAACATATAAAGGCATTCAGAGATGTAATGAACACTGTAAAAAGGACTGTGTATAAAAACATGGATTGAAACTGACACCAGATTTGCACAAGTAACAGAAAGCCCTTTTACAAGGTGACATAAATACATCATAGGAAAGGGATTGGACAGCAGCTGTTTGGTTGCTTACACATGCACAGTGCCTGTCTCACTGACAGACAGCTTTAGAGTGAACTGATCTTTCAAAAGTGCCTGAGCACAGTGTCCTGCTACACTGAGAGAGAAAAAAAACTTTTTTCTTTTTTCTTTTTTTTTTTTTTAATGGGGAATGTCTCTAGCAGCAATAGAAATGTTTTTTCAGGAGGCCTGTAGACACAGTTAGGTGCATAGGCTGGGCTGGAGGGAAGGCTGGATTTCATCTTGCCCTCCTCAGCTCAGTGCTACATGGGGGATCTCAGATTTGCTGCCATCCCTGCAGCAGAGCAGGAGACAGCTGAAATAATTTGGCTTTCAGAGGGGAGTATGCAGCAGATGGCACTGTTGCTTTAGCAGTCCTGCATAATTTTTTTTTCCCTTTGTAGGAAGTCACAGGTACAATTTTCCTTCCAAACCTCTCTCTTACTGTGGGATTTTACCCCATTTTTTGTGATCGGTTCCATCCACACTCAAGTGTGATACTTCAGTGCCAGGGCCCCTCAGTGTGAGCATCACCTGGGCAGCCCTGCTCTCACCTCACTCCTTTTTTGCCACCACACCAACTCCTAGCATTTGTTTTATGTAGGGAAAACCTTGCTTTTGCATAATAATTTATTTCCATTGGTTTCCATCTATGCCCAATTTAATCAGTTTGTTACATTTTAGTAGTGTTTTTTCTCAGACATTAATAACATCTTGGGGAAGCTGAGCATGTTTCTGCCATGTCTTTTCACTTGGAGCACACATGGACTTTTATCTCTTTCCATAACTTTGTCTCAGTGATTTTCTTTTAGTTTGGTTTTTCATGCAAGATGCCTTGAGGTTTATTTCCATTAATTTTAAAATTTTTATGCCAAGCAATTTTTTAAAAGGTTATTTCTGTGTTTTCCTTACCTCCTTATAACCTGTCATTTAGATGTTAAATTAGTTTAGACTTTCCTAGATGTGTTTTAATTAGAGACATACTTGTTTATTTACCACTAACTGCATATGCATGAGTTGGCTTTTTCATGCAGTCCTATCCTGAAAGCTGCTAAAAGCGTCCACTAAAATCAACCAGCATCAAGGCAATTGGAATGTTATTGAAGATTTCTTCTTAAAAGGAAAAAAAAAAAAAAAAAAAAAGGAGGAATTGCAATTCCTTTATGTCTGTCCTGGCAAATGCTTAACTCTGCCCTGTTAAAAACCATAGGCTTGGTGCCAAAATGTGTGATCCTGAGGTGCCTGGTCACCCACATGGAAACTGAAACCCACTATTTGGTACCACTTAAAAAAATAGTTCAGTGTTTCAGATCAGGAAGGTAAGAGCCCCATAAGGGGAATGGGAGCTGCCTAGTACAGGTATTAGGAAGCCCTGAGCACAGAGGGGTGTCTGAACCATTCCCCACAGCTCAGATCCTGTGTCTTGAACCAAAGTTGCCAGCAAGAGCTGCTGTGCCCCTGAATCCAACAGGCAGAACTCTTGTCTGAGGGTAGTGACCCACACAGCTTCTGTGCTTGAGCTGGGTACAAAGCACTGCTTCACTCTGGAACATGGGAGGAGCGTGGGAGCTGTGGGTACTGGCACATGGTTTATATTTGTCTGAGTAGTAGGAAACCTTCCCACCAAGCTGAGATTTCCCATACCGTATTTTTATCTCTTGTTGTGGAGTGTGGGAGCAGTAAAGAAAAAGAAGTGACCTTCATGGAAGATACAATGTCAAAGCAAGCCTGGCTTGAGATCCTAGATGTCAGCATCCCCTCAGGTGGTTGAGGCATTGCTCTTCTTTGCACCTCAGCTTCCCAGTACTTTATGTCAAAAAGAAGGTGTCAAAATACCACCAGGATTAAGTGCCTGCTGAGTGCCAAGGTCACATCATAGTTTTGAAATTGGACACTAAATCCTATTTTGATAACCAAAGTTATATCTATGCTGTGGAAAGCAGGATTCTTCCCACCCCCTGTTGAGGTAAGCCATAATCATGCTCTGCTGTCATTGTGAGACAAATATGCTGTCCATCATTTGTTGAGGGGTTCATTTGTGCCCTGAGTTTCTTGCAGGGTGACACAGTGAAATTCAGCATATCCCAGCCTAGATCTGGTGGGCACAAGGATTACTGAAAGTACTATATATTCCTCATCACCTTTGCTTGTAGCTTTGAGCTAGAAGCATAAGTGAGCCCCTGCAATTCAAGACAGATTTTGTATCTGTCTGAAGCCCACACATCTTCCAGAATTCTAAATCTCAATGAGCCACAAGGCATGATAAAACCTGGGGATGCACATGGGAGCAGTGGACTGGCTGAAATTGGAACACCCATGACTGCAGGTGCAGGAGCCTCCTGGCTGCTAGGACCATGCAAAGTATAGGAACTACTAATTTGGCATGAAATTCTAAAAGCCTGTGCTGCCCTTTTGACACCCTGTAAATCAGTCCTTTTTTATGTTATAAGAGTTAATTGACATTAAGGGATTTAGAGAATGAAGACCTATAATTAGTTCCTCTCTTCAAAATCCAGGAATTTTCCTCACAGCACAGAAATATTCATCCTCTTGGGCAAGAAGTGTTGCCCTTTCAGTTTGTGTCTAGCTGCATTTAGCATAAAAAATTAATCTTACTATGAAAGCAATCTCAAGAAAAAAGTGTGTGTGTTGTCTTAGAGAAGGAACACAAAAGAATAATCAGGCAAAACAAAAGAAAATAAATGCAAAATCTTTAGATTGAATTACGTAATCCTTAGTCACATGATATTAACTGGAACTATCCTCATGTGTAGATGTTGAAAAAGCAAATCAGTATCTCATAGGCTTGCTTTTGTTTGAAGACAGCTGGAAAACAATGTATTCTTTAATGACATATGCATGTTAATACAAATTGTATACTCTCCACTAATCTAATACTTATGAAATGAGCACATCCATCATGGAAATTAAACAATAACTTCTTGAACAAATTCTGCAATGAATATGTAACCAAAATAATTAAGAGATAATGTCAAATGGCTAGAACTTTATCATAAGAGAGTGGTCTCCATTTGTAAAATTAAAAAAGCCCAAGACAAATCATGGACAGTTATAAAATAAAATCCCATTAATAGTTTTTCAAACTATGAGGCATATTCTTTTTCAATATTTTGTTATATTGATACTGTTTCTATTAAATCGCTTGACTGAGGATTGCTTTAGACGGCTGAGTGATAATCTTCCTCTGTAACATTATGGAAAATCTGGGTCCTGACAAGCTTCAAGAACATTTTTTTTTCTCCTAGCCAATAGCCAGTTCTATCAATAAAATAATAACTTCTTATTAATGTCCTATATATATTGGAAAAATAAGGCTGTTTGATTTCTTTATATAGTTAACTAGACATAGCAAGACATGCTTTGACTACATCACCACCCACTCATTTCTTCAGCAATGTCCATAAGAAAGGAATAAAAGAGGTATTTTCAAGCATCAAAAAAACTCTTGCTAATATTTGGTTTCAAATACATGCAGAAGTAGATTTGGTTCTTATTTAATCTCAAACTTTTCCTTGGGGCAGAAAACACCTGCATTTTCATTCTTCTTAGGTATAATGAGTTTTGCCATAATTTTTTCATATTGGCTGCCTCATCTCCTGCACTGCAAAGACAAGCAATGTTCTGCAAAAATGCAAAATGCCTAACAGCCTCTGGGATTCTGCTCAGAGCTGGAAGCCAGCATTTAACTTCCAATTCTGCCAAGTCTTGTGTATGTTTTCTAGTAGTTCCCAGCCTTTGTTTTAGACTTACATCTGTCATTCTAGGAAGCTAACAGATTTTACAAGTAATTTAAGTGAGAAGTTGTGCAGGTTTGCCTCACATAGAGGTGGAGCCAGAAACCTGTATTCAAATTGTCAAGAGCTCTGATGTGTTTAGAAAGTCAAACACCGTGCAGAAGTCAAAGTGCCAGGTATGAGAAACACAATTTCGTTTCTCTGCCATAGCCAGTGGAAATCAATATTCTAATTTTTCATATCACAGAGAATCCTGCTACATGCTCAATTTAAGCTAATTGCCTAGAATAGCTAAGGAGAAGCAAAGCTGGAAAACCTTAGCACTTGTTGGTAAAGACATTTTTTCTTGAACAATAGTTTCACACATCTGTGAGAGTCATTAAAAAAAACTTCCTTCACCTGACTTATAGTTGACCATGTAGGTCTTCTGCATGTACAGGTAGGATCTTTTGTGCTCACTTTTCACCTCTTCATTTTTTTGTGTGTATGATAGAATTGCTTCAACAGCAAGTGGATAGGGACCTACCACCCCTGACTACTTTATGAGCTAGGTCAGTCATCCCTCTATCAGGGTCACAACAGAGGAGAGAATTGAACCTCAGCTTCCACTCTTCAAGGTGAGAGCTTTCAGCCTGAAGTATATCATAGAATCATAAATATCCTGACTTGGAGGACTCCCACAGGGATCATTGAAGTCCATCTTTCTGCTCTGCACAGGGCAGAATCACACCACGTGCGTAAGTGCATTATCTAAACCCTTCTTGAACTCTGTCAGGCTGGTGCTGTGACCACTGCCCTGGGGAACCTGTTCCAACACACAACCATCCTCTTGGTGAAAAACCTTTTCCTATATCCAATGTAAACCTCCCCTGACTCAGCTTTGTGCCATTCTTTCTGGTCCTGACACTGGCCACCACAGAGCAGAGATCAGTGCCTGCCCCTGCTCTTCCCCTCATGAGGAAGTTGTCAACTGCAATGACTCCCCTCAGTCTCCTCTTCTCCAGGCTGAACAGACCAAGCCACCTCAGCCACTCCTCATAGAGCTTCCCCTCAAGGCCTTCACTGTCCTATTGCCTTCCTTTGGGTGCTTTCTAATAGTTTTATATCTTTCTCATATTGTGGCACCCAAACCTGCCCCCAGCACTCGAGGTGAGGCTGCTCCAGCTCAGAGCAGAGGGGACAATCCCCTCCCTTGTCCGGCTAGCAGTGCCATGCCTGATGCACCTCAGGACAGGGTTGGCCCTCCTGGCTGCCAGGGCACTGCTGGCTCATGTTCAACTTGCCCTCAACCAGGACCCCCACATACCGTATATATATATATGATATATGTGTGTGTGTGTGTGTAAATTGAGAAGAATTACCTCTTTTAAGGAGAACTAGTGAGTACTTCAGGTAGTGTAGTCAGTCAGCCCCAGCTAATGGCAACTGGTGCTTACAGAAAGCATCTACTGCATCAAGTTTCTCACATGTGGGCTAGGCACAAGACCCAGCAGCTTGCAGAGTTTTGATGACTCCAAGGATCTGATGAACGTGAGCCCCTGATAATTACTACTTGGACTTAAATCCAAGATAAAGTTTAGAACCAAGCTGAAGCAATTATTACCTTCCCCAGATGTTATAAATGTTCTGATTGGTGATATAAACACCATTAACAAGAAGAGGCTTTGTTTGAATGGGGTTTTTTAGATAGCAGTGGCAGTTGTACACAATGAATTATTTGACTCATTATTTTTCTTTGACATTGTCATTAACTGTAGCTATAAAAAATGCATTTTACTTCTTTTAGACCTAATCTTGCTTTCATTTAAGTTAATGGCTAAATTGCTATTGACTATGGTAGAAAGAGCTCTATGCCTCTATATATTAAACTGTTGAATTGTAATTGCTTCACTGTATGGATCAGTGTTTGTAATATAGGATTTAAGTTAATAATCCTTTTTATATTGCTATATATGTGAAAAGCAAACTTATAATACAGAAATAATATGGTCAGTGTTGTCAATATGAGAGATTAAATCATACAACTTGCATTTTCCATAACTAACGTGCAGATTCTAATTAGAACTAAAGTGTGCACTGCCTATGGATTTATCTTAACTCATAAGGATTATCTTCTGCTTTATAATATGAATGCAGGCTTTATAAATTGGAAAGAAATAATGAACTTTCAGGTTGATTGAAGTTGTCAGAGTAACTGGGGCAAGTTACAGCTTGAAGCCCATTGGCGAAGCGAGTTTTAAAAATATATCCTCGCTTATCTTAACTCCCATTCTGCCTCATTTGATAGGCTCAGGGCTTCACCTCAGTGGAAGAAAAGATGTGGTACATCATGTTTTGAAGAACATAAGCAGATTTGATAGAAGTCTGGAAGTAAGGACCTACTTTCATGTAAATGGAAATTTAAGACTGCATGGATTTCACTCCTGTCTCTCAAGCAATCATCGCAGACCAGGTTGCTTGGAAAAAAAGACACTCATTTCAGGTAAGTTCATTGTTAACACTTTAGATTCTGACTTTTCCTCAATCAGTAAATACTTCTGAATTTGTAACAAGCATGCAATATATTTGGCAGTGTTGCACAAGGCCTTTGCAAAGGGGCAAATCAGTATTATTTATGTAGTCAGCCCAAGCAGATATTTGTTATCACAAACCTGAAGTAACTTATTATTGAAGTCATAGGGCATTAATAGATCAAGTGTCTAGTAACAGGGACAATATTTCTCTGTTTAGTTTGCTATGTAAGTAAATATGCTGTCTAGTAGATAAAGTGGAAAGAGACTATAATTTAGTCAACATTAAAAAACCTAAAACACACTGGAGATAGGTATGTAGAGACTTCCACAGATAAAACTAACATTTCCTGAGAAGGAACTAGTTCTAGTTTATGCTACCACTGCCAAAATAGAAGACAGCCACAGAACAGTAAACTACTCATTAATACTATTACCACAGGCAAAGGTTTACCAGCAAAAACACTCTAGCACGTCTTTGCTAGGGAACTATTCAGGAACTATTACTCCCACCCCTCTTCTGTAGCATAGTCACTACTTACATGCTCAATCAGTGCTCCATGTTCCCTTGTGCCCTGCACTGAAGGACCAATCATAAAGAAAAAGTTTGGCAGTACTTATGAAACTTATGACCTCCTCCTCCTGCCCCTCATGGCCCACAGTGACCGTGGCATCATGCAAGGATGAGGTTGCTGCATCTGCATAATGCTCCCTGTATACTTGAGCTTGGGGTTGCTGGTTTCTGTGAACATCCCTCTTACAAGTGAAGCACATCTCTAATGCTCTCTGTCTTGCATCTGTCTTTGAGAAAGTAGTTACCCAGTGAAAAACTGTAAGGTAGGGCCACAGAGCCAGCCTGTGTATGTGTAATTGCAAAACATAAGCCTCTAAGAAGTGACCAACCCTCTTCCCCTTAAAATAAAAATAAAGAATTGTATTCAGTTGAAGAACTCTCACAGCAGAGCTGGGAATGCCTCCCTTTCACTTTCTACTGCCCTCACAAAGCTGCAGATTGACAATCAGCAAATGTCCTAAGACATTAGACACTCTTCAGGCTTAGGGGTGGGATAGGGTGAATGGCTTCTGAGCAAACATTTGCTTCCACAAAGAGCTCACTAACTGCTACTAATGTACAAAGAGACAATAAGTGTCCTCTGCCTTGCTCAGTTCTTGCTGAAAAAAAAAGGTCTGTCCATACCCACTTTCAGCTGGTGTTAGACAGTAAATCCCGTGAGGGGAGAAATAAAAGTGCTCTTCATCCACTTCTCCTGTCTCAAGAACAGTAGACATAAGGCAGAGCACTGCTTGGAAAACTCTGCTCTGTCTCTTGGCATTGTGTGGATATGCTCAGTTCAGTCGAAGAAGGAATAGAGAGAATTGTTTGGGAAAACTTAGAATTCCAGACTGCTGTTATGTCTGCTTGTAGCCGTTGTTTACAATAGCTAGCTACTGTTTGTAACAGTTTGTCCTTGAGGGTATGACGTTCCCTACTCACCAATTAGGTGAGAGAAGTTCTTTTGTAGTCCTTTTAACTCCAATCATAATTCACTTAGCGAAGCATGTTATAAAAGGCGTGGAGTTCATAATAAACTTCCCCCTTTTCGCCATGACACCTTCTGAGACTTGGAGCCCTTCTTTCTCACACCTGGTTCAATAGCAACAGCATAGGAGAGTCTCTTCTCACATCCCAGATCCACAAGCTTATTCCACTGAGAGCCTACAGGCTCACTGTATTTCAAAAATGGAATTAGGGCTCAAATTCTTCATGCCCCAAGCCAAACTGTCAGGAGGCAAACCTGTGCTCAGACACCACGTTTAATCAACCTCCAGAAGCTGACAGGGCAGAAAACATAAATGTCTCCTGTCTCCTGCCTCCCGGTGCTTGGACTAACCCACACCATACTGTTACAATAAACTTCCTTCCTGTTTGTGAATCATAATCTACTAGTCTTTGGAGTGCTTGCATTGGCTAAACTAGCTATATGGATATAAATCAGGAGTTTAGAACAGGCTTATAGAAGCTGTTTTCTAATTCTAATTAGTTCTGCTCAGTTTTATAGGATTTTGTAAACTTTTGCTTTTCTTTCTTTCTGGTCAGTTAAATTCCCCATGTGAATAAATCATTTCAAAGAAGAATAGTATCATAGAAAGGTTCTACCAGAAGGGATTTTTGGAGGTCAACCAGTCCAACTTCTTGCTACAAAGCAGAAGTGATTTCAAAGTCTGATTAGGGTTGCTCAGGGCCTTTACCTGTCAAACTTTAAAATCCCCAGTGATTGAGTTTCTACAAACTTTCTTGGCTTCAAGACCTAAGCAGTTTTTCTGTGCAGAAAAACATTTTTAGTATCCAGTCCAAATTTCCTTGGGTACTAACTTGTTATTCTATTTCTTTGTGCCTCTGAGAGGGGTTTGGTTTCCCTTCTCTGTAACTCCACCTCAGGCAGTGGAAGGTAGCACTTGACTTCCTCTCCTTCAGCCCCAGCTCCCTTCCCACACATGTCATGTCCCCCAGCTCCCAAGCAACTTGATGCTCCTCCACTGAACCTGGTCCAGCTTGTCCATGTCTCTCTGGAACTGGGTGTCCCTGAAATGACTGCAGTATTTCCTGTGAAGCCCCTCCATACTGTGGGAATAACTATTTTTCCCAGCTCGCTGGCTACTCCTGGGCTAAAGCAGCCCAACAAGAGATTCACCTGCACTGCTGCAAGGGTGCACTGCTGACTCCTGTGCAATCTGCCATCACCAAAGACCTCACGTTGTTTTCTGCAGAACTGCCTTTTTGCCAGTCCCAAGCCTGTGTTACAGCACAGGATTCCATCTCGGGAAAGGACTTTGCATCTGCTGTTAAACTTTAGAATTCTCCTGGCAAACCATTCCTCCTGCTTGTGGAGCCTTGCATGAATGTCAGCCATGACCTTCAGTGCATTGATGCCTCACCCTAATTTAGCTGTAGGTATGAGCTTCCTCGTGGTGTTAATCAGTCAGGATGGTGATGAATATCATTCAGAGCATGTTGAATGTTGTCAACCCCCAGTACCACCAGTTCATTTCAATTAGACTTCCTTACATGTCAGCAAAACGCAGGGAAATATTAATTTATTTGGGCTCTTTTTTCTTTGATTTGGTGGTGATGATTGTTTTATCGCTACACTTTCCAGCAGAAAATCCATGGAAGTGTTTCCACCAACTTTATGATTTAGAAAATCTTTATGATTTGTAAGCAAACTTACTCCTGCATTGCATTTGACCAGAATTCCTGTTTATCATATCATAGTGGTAACAGTAACAGTGCTAATGCTACTAAATTATGGATATGCCTTGAACCAACATATACCTATGTGCATTTTGGTACTGTCCAAGAAAAAAAGCCTGAAAGTTCCCTCCTGACTAAAATGGAATGTGATGTATTTGTGGAAAAAAAGGCATTCAGTAGAGGCAACTAAAATCTGACAACTCCTGTTCAACTGCCTCATCTATTGAGATTGCAGCACTAAGGTCATTTGTATATTGCATTTTTTATGTATTCCTAATTCCTTCTGCAAGCACACACACATGTATATACCCATACATGCATGAGCATGTGTGCTCACACTTCTCTCATTCTCTCATCCTGTATTTTCTGTTTCTTGTAACTGTCTTTAAATATGCTGAATTGCAAAAATTATTCTTTTATTATTTAGTGCAAAACTACTTTTTATTTATTCTTACTAGTCTATTCAAAACTTTCAGCTTTGGATACAGAGGGGTTTTAAATTTAGTAGATTTTTTCAGTTTTTTTGTTGGTTAGGAGGGAAAAATGTTTCTTAGAAGCTATCATTTTCAGCTTTAAACTACATAATAATAATAATTAGGTTTACTTTTTAAAAATCAAATGCCTAAAGCTTTCTTCTGATTTTGCATAAAATAAGCTTTCTCCTTTCTTCTTCCTCACAAAGTATAATTGAAGAACTCCAAAAGTAAGCTCAGCTGATATTGTTCCTGTTTTCAGTCTCCGTCATTCAAAACCATTTATCTCTACAGACTTCAGCATCTTTATCACCCACATTTCAGAAACTTTTACTGCTGTCTCTAGAGGTTGTCCCCATTCTTACTAAGTGAAAAGGTATTAGAAATCAAACACCATTAGCAACAATGCTCCTTTGCCAAATGCTCTGGATGGCTGAGGAGGAGAATGAGTCTGCTCTCAGCCATTTCTGCAGATCCCAAAAGAGCAGAATTGCTCAGTGGAGGCTGTGTGATTTCTGCACTAATCATACTGAGTGTACCAGGTCAGTATGCAAGGCTCTATTTCCCCTTTTTTTCCACTCTGTGCACGTGAGTGAGTTAAGGGTTTTTTGGTTTGCATGTGTCCAGAACCAGGTTCAAGATCTTTGCTAAATTGGTTAAGACACCAAGATTTCTAGGCAAGTATTTCTAATAACTGCTCTGGAGTGCTGTTTGCTGACTATAAACATCTTGAAGCTCCTCAGCAGCTGCCTCTCCCCAGTGGACATGGATTCCTGCCCATTCCTAGTGCAGGAATGTGGGTTTTGCAACACTGAGAGAGCAAACTTCCCCCTCCTCCTCTCCTTTCTTTTATGGAACCTCACAATGTGGTATTTGAAAGCTGAGTGACACTCGCTTAACCCCAGTGAACTGATTTTTGTAATGGTTTTATCTTCCTGATCACTTTTGCAATGGAAAAGACTGATGCTATTTTAGACTGAAAGATGAGACTTTCCAGTGTGCCTTCAAACTGGGTGTGGGCAGTGCAGACAGAGGGTTTAGGGGCATCAGGAATGCTAAAGCAGTTAAAAGATGGCATGCAGCAACAAGTTTTTATAACCTCCAAAATCCCACCTTCTCTTCTATTTGCTCTCAGTTTACTAAGAACGGGAAAACATTCCTGATGTTCCAGGAACACATTTCAGCCAAACCATAAGGACATCGTCAGGTCAAAATACTCCTAATTAAAAGCTAAATAAATGATGCCACTTATCCTGAAGTCATAGCAAAGGCTGCACATTTAAAAACACACCCCAAACGACCGGAGAACCTCCCTCCCGCCTCCAACAAACCAGCGGTGTCCAAGCAAGTTTACTGTTACAGATGCTGTAGATACATGTGTTACTGCTCCATTTGCCTTACACGTGGGACTGCAGCAAATTGAAAGGAAAATCGCATCAGGTTATGCCAAGTCAACCAGAGAAATATATTGTGTCTCCTTAAATGCATCCTTTCTCCCTGTTTCAGCTGAACGGTGCCACAGCTGTGCTGGTGCTGCCGGCAGTGCTGCGCCTGTCCTGGGCTTTGACTTCTCAGAAGTGAGTTACCTTGGAAGAGCTGCCCCAGAAATGCTGATCTCTTGCTGAATACCCAGCCCCTCCAGGGCACTTCTAAGTGATTGCCCTGAAGGTGGGAGACCCAAACTTCAATAAATTCTTCTGGAAATTCAGGGCAAGTACAGCACTGTCAAACAAGAGAGATTTAGCCCATTTAAAAGTATGGACTTGCCATATGTTTTGTGAGTGTATAAAATAGCGTTGTTAGCACTAATAAAACTGTCATGGTTGCAACATATGTGATTATTTGTTATATGTGGTATTCATTTATGGACAGTCTGGAGAGGTGTGAGGGTGTTTACAAAAGGATTCACGTATTACCAGCAGCGACAGCTACACTGAAAATTGTCTATTATCAGATACAGGTTTTCATTTGCTTTTAACTTTTTGATCTTTTCATGAGTTTTTTATGCCTGAAGCTTGATTTTGGGAGTGGGAGGGAGCAAATATTTCTGTTGCTGAGCTCAGCTATTGAAAAGAGACATTTCTTTGCCCTAATCAAAGTGTATTTTTGAACAAGTTAACCTATTCAGAAAATAATAATTCTATGGTGTATTCAAGATTCAGACCAACCAACCAACACATAAAACTATCAAATGGAGAGTTGGATAAGCAAGATGCACTGAATATTTATCCTCTGGGTGGCCTTCCTTCAGTTGTGTTCACTGAGACACAGAACAGAAGGGAAGTGAGGGAATGTGCTTGCTAACAACCTCTGGCAGGACAGTGCAGAGTTTTTGCTAAGCAGCAGTTTGCTCAGAGACTGTCAGGTAACAGGGAAGGTGGCACATTGCCCCCCATAAACCACTAATATTCAGTACACAACCATCAATATTGCAACAACAATCAATAAGAGGCAGAAAAAGGAGTTGGGTGTTAACACAAAGTAAAATTCTCCAGTGCTTTCAGACACACACAGAGAAAAATCCCAAGTACTTGAGGACATACCAAACAATTGCTGCTTCTTTTTACTCTCCAGCTTCCAGAGGAGGGAACTGAAAACTGTATGGTCTCTAAAAGGTGTTCTCCTTTGCTATGGGTCTCTTGCATTTTTTCAGTGCTTTCTCTCTTTCTGTTCCTTCCAGTGTGTTGCTTGCCTAACAGCATTTCAGATTTCAGAACTCAGTTGAAATATGACCAGTCAAATGCCAGCATTTTCTGTAATGTCCTAAATGTTGTGTGTCCTTTTGTTGCTTTCTGATTACAAGAGGTTAAGTTGTAATCAAATAACTATGCCTTCACAACATCTCCAGGCAGTTCCTTTTGTTTCCTCGGAGCTTGCACTGCAGTCAGAAGAATCTACTCAAATCTTTTCTTAGCCCCATTAACTGGTGAGTGATAAAGAGCTATGCTCTGAAATATAATTTCTTACTTCATGAATGCTAAGCTCTTTCAGAAACAGATGGAGGTTAGCTCTCTGGGAGAAAAAAAAAACCACAGCAATTTTGTGATGCTCAATATAACAATTCTTGAAGGAAGCCTCCTTTCATATTTAAAATCATTTGCTATTTAAACAAGCTGGTACATTTAGCACCACCCAGGCGGTGACGAACCACTTCTCTGGAAGTTCTGCCTGCTTCTCAGACTGCCTGCTCCCTAAGCACATGTATCAGAGTCCTTGGGAAAAATCTGTTAATATAATTTTACCTCTTTGCCAGAAAAAATGCTAATCAAGTCCTAGGAACTCTATTTAACTTTTACTTCAGCTATAATATTGTCAATTTAAAAGGTACTGGATTTTGGATCTCATAAGAAATCACACTGGATGGAGCATGAAATCTGGAAATCCAAGGATTTAAGGAAATTGGTTATATAAAATTCACTTTGTTGAGTTTTTTTTTCCTACAGGATGTTAGCCTTCTGATCAGCTGACATGAGCAAAAAAGCAGCCCAATAATACTGTGAAAGGTAAAACTGAGTTCAAGTTGTAATGCTGCATTTTTTACACTCGGCACCCATTACTGTCCATAATACATATGTTTGCAATGTTTTCTGATTTCATTTACCCTGATGTAAACTCCAGAGTAAATCTGTTATGAACATGATTATTTTGGTTTTGTCCCAGTAGAAGTGAACAAAGGATTTATCCTTCTGTTGATTTCCCCCTGTAACAACGAGGATTATTATCAAATAAATGATGCAGTGCAATGTTTCTGATTATGCTAATAATAAACCCAAAAGAAATCCTTCAATCTTATATGGCCATAAGCAGGAGAACAAATTTTCTTGCATGCATGTTAAACAGCAGTTTATTCCCTTTCTTTTCCAGGCAGGTTTAGAAGGTAAGCTGATACAAGAAAAGGACAGCTAAATCTGTAAAGTCTCTCTCTCCGTTGTCCATGTCTGCCAAGGTTCCCATCTAGGGTAGCAGTAGGTGCACAGGATGTATTGCTGTGTCCTGAATATTGTTGGTTTTCATTACTTTTCATTACTTATCCAGTATCAAAAACATGCTTAATACTCTCATAAAACCAAATAGGGACATGATTCCAGCCCAAATGTAAATAATTTATAACTGCATACTATAGATGAGCAAAATTCTTCTTTCATGTTCACAGAGGGGCTGCTCTTGCACAAGCAGCAATGAATGTGTTGGTCTTCCCCAAATACTTTAACTAGCAATAGTTTATTTTATACTGGATTTCAGCACTGCTTACAACTGCTGGGACACAGCATTCTCCATCAATTCTTTGCATAAACAATTACAAACATGTCAGAAAATTCTCTGATGATATCTTTTGCAGGAAGAACTAGTTGTTCTTATACATTTCCTGCGTACAAATGCAATAAAACAAAATTAAATTCAATCCTGCGGTTAAATCTTAATGCAGCTTGTTTTTTTCCTTTTTTTTTTCTCTAGGAAAGATGCCTCAGGCAAGGCAAGTATATTTCAGTAAGGAAGATATTAACATTTTCTAAAATTTCCAGTGTTTTTATATACTACCTTTTCCTAAATTGCTAATGCTTCTTCAGGTGTTAAAGTTGCAGTGGGTTCTATCAATCCACTTTCTGATTATGTGAGTTAAGATATGTATTTGTGATGGAAAAAAGGAAAAAAAAAAGCCTGAGTGAGTGATGTCACAAATTGCCTTTAGTGCTTCAAATTCAGACTATCAAATACAGAGGCACATTGTTCAGGATTGCTCTAGCATTAAAATAAATAGTAGTATAAGGCCTTTAGAGCTGTAAATTAATTACAATCCTTTTGCCAGGGAGATAGGTTTGTGAGTGGGAGTAGAATCCTTTATTAGACCAAACCCTATGGTCAGAAAAAGTAGATAGGCTCTTTCCTTTTTCCTATTGTGTAAGTTTTACCAGTAAAGACCTGCAAATTTTAGCTCACCCATGTCCTCTGACCATCACAGTTATAAGCATAGTAACACAGGGCTTTTTAAAATCAACCTGAAAACTAAAAATAAATAGAATGAAAAAACAAGAGGATGACTTCAGCCTGCAGTGTTTTCAAACTTTCTCAACTTTTGGTGGATACATTGAGGTTACAGGAGGATACAGGAGGACTATTCAGAATAAGTCTTCATAAATTAAGGCCTGTGTACTGCATTGCTGAGAACAAAAATAAAAACACTTTTTTCCCAGGTTTTCTTCTTGTGCTAGTACCACCAGAAGACAGGAGGGGAGAAAACTGGCCTCTGTAGAGTGGGCTTTTGTGAGGCTGCTTGCATAATTTTGCCCTGGATGGATGGATCTTTTAGGAAAGGCTATATTGGCAGACATTTCTATACCCTTCATGCTTCTGTACAGGATTTAGAAAGTATTCATTGTTCATACATGTCATGCATGGTATTTGACAATAACATTTTTCCCTTACAATTTAAGAAGCTGCACTGTGTCCTTCATGTCTGTTCTTTTTTTAATGCTGTTTCTTCTCTTTTTCTAGTATCTGTCTCCATGTTTTTGCAATTTTGTCTGCTTTCCCATGAGCAAGTTTGCTACTGTATTGGTTAATATATCTTTAAAAAAAAACTTTAAAGTGCCAGGGATTTTTGTCTCCAGGACCGTCTTCTCATTTCTCCTGAATATATTTTGCTTCCTGTCCCAGAAGCACAGAAAGTAAAATAAAATTCGAGTGTTGTAGCATAATTAGGCCACAATTTTATTAATAAAAGCCATCTGGGAACAACTGTTAATAACTTGTGCAGGATAGGTCACAGTCTCTTCCCTAATTGTTTTCACCTGCTGGAAGGCTCTTTCCTCCTTTCTCTGCCACCCCACTCTGTCCCAGCTCCAGGATCCTTTCCATCACTACTCCCCAGCCTAATGTTGGGGCTCTCTGATTATGCAGAGACTAAAGTCCTAGAAAAAGTACATTTTTCCCTTCTACTGACCTAGTAGGAACTCTGCTTTCTGCTGCGCCCTGATCTGATTTGACGGTATCAAGCAAGGTATGAGATTGTCATCAGATAAGTGTCTGAAGTGGCTTTCTGTTGCCTGCTGAAATGGGCCAGTCTGAACTTACCATTTCTAGTGACCCAGCCAGATTCCTTGAAAAAGCAGAAAAATTCACCCTGTCTCAATCAATCCAGTGATGGATGAAAATTACCTGATGCCTCAAAATGTGGTAATGACTGCAGCAGGCTAAAAATCTATCTGGCTACAAATCCCAGTGCAATCTGAGTGTGAGGGAGACCACATCTTTGCTTTTTTCCACCCCCTTGTAATTCTTCTCCCAAATTCTTGTATGAATGATGTCTAAGCCAAGTAAGCAGTTTTTTCCTTGGAGTCAGGTGAAGAAACCCCCTCTTGGTTGTGGTGAAGAGTGTCCAGGGCAAGGAAGTATCTTGAGGAGGAATAACTACCAGCTGCTGCCACCAGCTATTCCCAGCTGCTTGCACAGGGCCTGTGAGCATCCCTGTCCACATGCATCTTGCTGTACCCACAGCAGGCTCAAAACCCAAAAAATTACTTTTACCCAAAACAAAAATATATGGTTTCAGTAGCTGATGTTCATCCTTAAAAAACCCCAGCAAACCCCATGACAACACAGGCCTGGTGAAGTTAATGAGAGAGGAAGCCTGCCTGGTTTTGTAAATGTGCCCTTTCTTGGATGGGATTGCACTGTGCTACCATCTGTGTAAACTCAAACAGAAAGCTCGTTATTGAAGTAGTGAGAACAGGGAATGAAAACATGAGAAAGACAGCAGTTTGACCAAAGTCCTGTAGGCAGCCAGTGGCAGAACAAGAACTAATATCCTCCGATTCCTAATTCCCAGTACTTTTCTCCTGTCATCTGAAAATGATTTATTTCAGACACTTGCTATTTGCTGGTCTCAGTGGGTTAAATTGGACCAGAACATTTCGATGAAAAACAATCATTTTTATGTTCAAAGAATCACACTGAACAATCTTGCAGCTGATGTTTCTTAGGTAATACATAGCTGTTATACGGAATGAAAGTTTGCTGTAAGTGCCTGCTGCTGAAATGTAAGAGTGAAAGATGACTTTGGAGAGCCTCAGGAGCAGCTCAGGCAATGTGTGTCCTCCCACAGATAGAACAAGGAAATTACATAGTCAGGGACAAGGCAAAAATCATAACTGTTTTTTATTAGGCTCTGTCCTCTATTTGTTAGGATTATTGCCTTCACTGTCGTCAAACCGTAAATCTGTTTTTTCTCCTTTACACTGTAATTACAATCTTGTTTGGGGGGAAGTCATATTGTAGGGGTTGAAAAAATACCCCCAAACCCTCCCATACCACCAGCTTAAAGGGAAGAGATACTTTCTTTAAAAAACCTTAATAATAGATTTTGCTCCAAATAATATAGCACAGCAGAACTATTTAAAATATATGGCTGCTGTCTTTCTGAAATGAAAACAAGAAATTTAATTGAACAGCTATCCTGGAGTTTTCTTTCATTCTCAGATAGAACATCACATGTAAAAACATCAGGATGCTATTTCAAGAAGAAGATGATGTTTCATTCAGGCTGTGGGGTTTTCTCTGTACCATATATATTCCAATTGTGCAAATGCTGGCACGATTGTAAAACTACCATCATGATGAAGGGATTGTGTTAATTGGTATTAAAGAATAATCATGCTGGATTGACTAAGTGAAAAACTTTAATTGGCCAGAGACACTTGGGTGAGACATCACTGGGTGATGATACCCAGAGAGTCCTATTAGCACTGAATTGATGTGAGAGCTTATCCTTGCAGCTGATGGCAATCACCATAGTGAAGGAGGTTGCAATGTAAAACTCCCACCTTAGATTTATGATCCTGAGAGACACAAACCACACTCAATTCTGCATGGTCTGAATTACAGATCTCTATTTAACGGGACAACACAGACCTGCTGTTACAATTGTATCAGTGATTACAACGCTCTAGAGTGTGCATTGCATTGTAATGCAGTTATTTATGCTGTGCCTTTTTGCTTAAGGCAGTAATACATCAGTACATACATGAAAGTCCAAGGAAATTATTGTGTCTCATTACTTGAGAGAATTTTCCTTAAGAGATGCAAGAGAAACGCAGAGAAATTTAAGTTTCTACCTACAATCATTCAGTGGCAACTTGCACACCAATCTTCAAAGTTTTTCTTTCGGCAAAATGTGTTATTCCTGCACTAGATAGTTTTACGATGGTTCTATTCAGTATCTCTGGAAACTTTACCCACATTCAGATGCACATAGCTCTGAACTGCACTCAGCAGCAGAGAGAATTGCATCTCTCTTACAGAGACCAGGAAATGCCCAGGCCACCTGGAACCTGCTTCTTTTGTTGGCACTCCTCTAATCTGTATTTCTGTAGATCTGGCTTATAAATACAATCTCACATACCCTGAAACACTACACATTCCATTAAGAGCCCTTTGCCTCTCTCCTCCCCTCAGATCTCCAGCAGCAAAGAGCATTGGTGCTATGGAGAGACTGTGAAATAATAGAATTTCTGATACATTTCTGGAGTCTTTCGAGGGGAGACTTTTTAAAAGCAGAGCATGTGTTTTCTGAAAAGAAATAGGTAAGTGGCATCTAAGTCCTTTGGGTACCCTGGAAAAATTATCAGAAAAGTCCACTTACCCTTTCAGAGCACTGAGTTGCTTCCCTTAAGGGTGACCTCTACCACAATGAGCCAGGTGACACACACTGAAAGCTACAGGGCTCTCAGGACAGACACTCAGTCACCATTTCCTGTTTCCTATAGCACCTCAACAGTTGAAAGCTGTTGATTTGATGTGAACATTGGCAAGAATTATTTGTTCAGCTTCAGTGGCACTGGTTTGACTTTGGCTGAATATCAGTCCAGACATCTTGGGAATATTACACCAATCTGCACCCTTGACAGTGATGTCAAAGTGTGGAAAGATCATTAGGCTGCACCAAGCTAGCAGGTAATCTTATCAGTGGTAACCTTATCAGTGACACCTTAAATGAGAAAGCAACCCAAACACTATACAGGCTTGCCAAATTTCTCTGCAAGGTCATTCCGTCTCCGTCACTACTGAAAAAATTGTTTGGCAATATTTTGCTAAAATATAATATGGAAGTTTTGGTTTAAAGTCGTTTTATTCACTGCTAATGTCTCATTAACTCTGGTCAAAAGCAGAGTTCCTTGTTTCCCTAATATTACTTATATTTGACAGAAAGCAGCTGCAGGATACCTCCTCAAATCCACTCATGCTTATCATCACTGCTAGGACTATTAATTCACTGCAGTATACTTTAATGTACTATAACATTTAGAAATGGCATTTGGATGTTCAGTAATACTATTTTGCACAATTAACCTCTGGTTCCCTTCCATATAAGCCTATTCTAAAGAAATATCAGTTATGCTGTGTTATTTTCAAATTACATTGAGTTTTGTGCCTTTTTCATAATAGGCTGCCCTTTCCTCTGAGAGTAGTAACACACATTGAATTGTAATAACACTTTATTTTCCTTGCAACAAAGCAGTATAAATCACAGAGATAAAAGGAGATGAACCCATTCCCCAGCCCTAGATCAGACAACTCCTGACCACAGTTTTTAAAATCAGATTCTAGATCCACACATTAGTTTTGCAAACAACAAAATGAGTAAATATAAAGAAGGGAATCTTTCTCCTTGAATAAGAAAATTTTAAAAATTCAATGTAATTCTTCAAACCTGTGTCAAAGAGCAAATCATCCAGTTCAAGATCATTGTAAAACAGAACTTTATGCTTCATTTTGTTGCCTAAGAAATGTGAAGCAGAATGTTCTGTTAGAGTGTAGAGCAGAGGAAAAGTATGGAAGATGGCTTGCTTTCTAAAATTGATCTTCAGCTATTAAATTCTTTTTCTGGATCTGATATTTTTCTAGAGACTTAGAGAACTAGAAACATGGAATGGTCATAGAGAGACAATTTTTTTAAATATCACAAGAATAGAGATGTGTCTCTAGAACAGAAGTTCAGCTCCATTACAGAGGGATGGAGGCACTTAATTGTAAGAAATTTTCAGAGGAGGAATATATCATTTTGGTTTATTCAGGATATGGTGGGTGAAAATTTTAAACTCATTCACTAACCCTGCTAGTGAGGAATAACTATGGAGCCACACACAAACCTAGCTGATCTCACAGCTTCAACCTTCTGGTGGAGTGAACAAGAAAAAGTAGTTTTTGAGATCTATTTGATGCCTTATTGCTTTGCAGTTCCACTCTGTCAAAATGCACAGAACTCTTGGCATAGGTAGGAACTTCATTTTTTGAACACACGTGCTAAAGTTTTCTTTACAGACTCAGCATCTCATCATGAAGGAGTATGTTTCTGTTAGACCCTACAACAAACATCTCTAATGCTGCTCTTTTTGCTAGCATATTTTTAAATTACCATAACATAGCTGGTTGTGTTATTATCTCAATTATAAAAATGCATCCAAGGTCAGCATTTAGCCGAATGTATTTTCCCAATGTTTTATATTGCTAAAAAGAATGGATTTGGCTCAGTCAAATTATGCTTTCTGTTGTTTCATGCATATGTTCAGCTGAAGACTATCAAAGTTGTATTTGTGCATCTCATTGCAGAATTTGGCCCAAGGGTTTAGAGCTCCTAATATTTACAAAACAGATTGCATTCAATTCGCTGACACAAACATATAGCTTTAATACTGCGAGGCTTTAAAAATTTATATTCATGCCTAGATGCAGGATAAGAGTGGAAGTGAAATGAGTAAAATCTTCTTTTTACATTGCTTATTTTGTGGTAGAGTGATAGAACTTGGCCAACTAGTGTCATCTGGTTACCTCATTGCCTTGACTTTCATCTGAAGTTATCAAGGTTTTCACAAGAGCATGCTCTTAATCCCCCCTAGCTTCTTGCTAGATTTTCTAATCTTGGGCTATTATGTTCAATCACATGTGAACACATTTCTCTGGCATCTGAGCTGCACAAATTCTTTTGTGTGTGGTTTCAAACAAGCTTTAATGCACCGCCAAGTTGTTCAGTTTATTCAGTCCTTTCAAATGGGGAAAAATAAGTTCACAAAGCAGCTTAGAACTGTTCCAAGGGCGTTGTTTATAGCAAAAGAAAGAGGTTCAAAAACATTATCAACAAAGTTTTCCCCTCAAGTGTACCTGAGAGAACATCTGGGTTTGCCTCAAGTAACCAGGAGAAAAATCTGGGCTAATGAATTCAACCAAGATTGAGAAAGCTGTCTAAGGTTTGGATTTTGCAGAGCACAGATGTGAACTGCTGCACAAAGGCAAGGTTAAAAGAAATGCATAGAATGGTCAATGTGGGAGAAAGCAGTCCAGCAGGAGAGGATGTATGCTGGGTGGCTGCCAAGCCTCTTCTGCCTGGCAGGAGAACTACAAGCAGCTCAAACACCTGTTGTTACACTGGCCAGCAGAGTGGAGCTCACATGACATGGTGAATGCCCATTGCTTGCCCAGTTGTTTGTTTCCAGCCCTCAGAACTCCTGAATAAAAGCAACAGGGGATGGAAAGACTGACTTTCCATGTGGGGCATTGCCCAGCAGCTCACTCTGGTGCTTCAGACATTCTGCACCCATGAAGATGTGGCAACTTGGGGTTCCTACACAGGTCTGGGTTAGGAAGGCTGTTCCTGAGGTTCAGACACAGAAATGGTGCTTGGGAGATTGGGTGAGGGCTGCAGGATATGGAGGGTTCTTTGTGCTGTTACCTACTCCATTACAAGGCAGGCATGGCCTGCTCAGAGCCCCATAGGCAGATTTTCACACTGATGCAGACGAGCAGAGGCAGTGCAAGATGGCAGCAAGGGCAAACTCACACTGCTTTGAGGTTTCAGTATCTGTTCTCTACAATGGCATCATAAATTCACAGACATAGGAAACAACAGCTGGATATTGTGGGTTCCAGAGTAATATCAGCCATTCAAAATAGGTGCTTTTGTATTTTTCTTCTGGACTCACCCATAGGAAAAAAAGCGAAAAACAAGTCTGGCTGGCATCTCTTCATTCTCTAATACTCTCTTTGTATGAAATCGTTTTTACAAGTTTCATTAGAGCTACTTCTCTTCTTTCCCTCCCCCTACTATCCCTTTTATCACCCACTTTACCCACCCATCTTGCTTTTCACATTCCTCTTCCATTTTCATGCATCCTCTCTTCCCATGGCTTTGGCTGTCACTTCTGAAGACCTTGGAGTGTGTCCCTGGGGCTGACTTCTGAGCAGCGAGCTCCAGTGCTTCAGGAAGGTGACCTGTCAGTAGTTTCAGGCTTGACTGAAAAATCAGCAAATAACATGAACATGATGAGATTTTTGCTTTGCACCCCTTACACACACATTTTGGGACTTGAATCCTCAGTGGTAATGCAGCACAGAGGTTGTGCATGTGCAGAAGCAAAGAGAGAATTTATCTTCAGATACATTAACCAACACAGAAGAAATAAACACAACTTTTGCACTGTTTGCTGAAAAGAAAATTGACTGAGAAGAAAATCAACACAAAAGAGATGAGTTAGGCATAGAGAATAATCTGTGGTCTCTGTTGCAGCCATGGAGCTGAGCTCAGTTGGAAAGAGAGAAGGAGGAAAAAAATAGAACTTGTTCTAGTAGAGAAGAGTCTCTCATCCTGCCAATCAGTTCAGTGGCCAAATTTGCTATTGTGATCTGATGGTTTAGCTCTGCCAACTCTTGTAATTATCTCTATTCTCATTCTCCATTAGTGGACTTTTCAAAGGATATGAGTTTCCACAGTGTCAGACTATGCCATGCAGTGAATATATACCACACCCCCAGTGCATTGCAAACATAATGCAGCATAAATGATTTACAAATATAGCCTCTGTAGGTGGGACACAGCAGTGCTGTGTTCCTGGGCCTCAGGGTTCTTGTTTCCTAATGGGTGACCTTTCCTCCCTTCATACTCTTTTCCTTGCTGATTATGGTGTGGCAGCCCCATGCCACCTCATTAGCTGTGGGAAGATCAGAGCATGTGACAAGATGAGGGGGCATTCAGGTATCTAGAGCTGCCAGGTAGCACAAAAGTGCTGGAAGAGCCAGAGGACTCTGGCCAACCATTCCCTCTGCTGACTGCTCCCCCAAACATCATTTCACAAGGTGCTCCTGCAGAGAAGGGCACACAGCAGTCCACAGGCACAACACAGTGTTTGCTACAGGTCTCACAAGTGCTGCCACACAGGAGCAATGTTTTCAGATGTAAACAAAACTTACAGAAGCCACATGACAGAGCTGTTGGAAGAGCTTCTGTGGCTGAGGGTGGGCAGGTGGTATAATGATTGAAGGCAAAATGAAATCTCTGCTTTGACTGAAGGAACATGTGCTGTTTCCCAGGAACTAAAATGTGGCTCTGAGACCCTTTAAGTGCACGCAGACATGCCAAGAACAGTATCCAAGAAATGCAACATACATTATTTAAGTAATTAATTATAACATTTGAGAAAATAAGATACATTATACTAAAAATTCAAAGCGCTTCTTTTTTTAAAAATAAGAAACACAAGACTGAACAACTAGATGATTCCCAAGAGAATCTGATGATTAACTAGCTAAATCAGGACATCTGCAGGATGTAAGAATAATAGAAGGAAGCGGGAGTTTTGGCTATCACTTTTATAATTAGCAATTGTAATGATCTTAGCAGTGTCCTCCTGAAAGAATCTGAATATTCATGTTGAGGCACAGCATTCTGTTTCAGCGCTTTTGGTAACTGTAGCCACTTGCACAGAGTCAAGCACACACTCAAATCAGGAAGTCAAAATGAGTGCTCCAAATACTTTCTGTCAAAAATTGTGAGGAAGGCTGTTATTTGCATGCAGTAAGATGGGGAAGAGAAACATAGCGTCCAAGAGCTCCCTTGGCATTTTCAGTTTCCTAAATAATAGTCCTGCTTCTGCTTTTTTTTTTTTTCTTTTCCTCCGCAGATTAAATTCAGACTTGACCCAAGGAAATGCAAAATACATCTGAATCTGTAAAGTTAGATTTCGTAACGTCAGGACAGACAGTAGCCAGTGGGACCCAAAGTAGAAGTTTCTATCTATAGAAAGCCAGGCATCCATTCAGTCTTCCTGACTGGATGCTAAAATTTCATAATGACCTAAGATGAACCTGTAGGTCAGACAGGGTTGTTTATGGTCATACTTAATTAGTAGCTCATTGGATACCCTGACTGCTTCTCAGTTTTTTCACCTTCACAAATATATCAGATATATGCTGACCAAGTCCCTCTGTTTTTCTCTGTGTTTGTACCACAAAGAAACAAAAACCAATGAGGTTCATCATCTTTGCAGGGAAACAATTAGATCAGTCACTCCTGTGAGAGCTTGTAGAAAGAGGGACCCCCATCTGCCTGCTGATTGATCTGCAACCCTCAAAAAGTTGCATATGTCCATTGCATATGTGAGGTGATGTGAGGAGAAGTCACTTCCTTTGCTCTCTTTAGCCACTGGAGGATGACAACTCAACCAGGTTCTTGTCCATCCGAGTGTGTGCACGCGTGGGCTTTGGCTGTGGGCACCAGGCAAAGTGTGCAAACCCCAGTTAGTGCCTAACACACACTAACAAGCACCATATGCTTGTGAATTGCTCTCGGGTAAATGAATGGTTTGCCTCTATCCAGGACAAGAAGGAATTAATCAGTGAAGAGCCAGAAGGCAGTGATCCAGGTGCACCCCATGTCTAGAGGAGTGGGCTGGCAGCTGCAGTGTGGTATCTGGGGCAGAAGCAGCTTGGTAGGTTGATGCCTAGAGAAAATTGCAGGCTGGTCAGCCTTCCTATCAGTCAGATCAAACTGATTTAATTTCTTGTGCTCAGGCAATGCAGTGGCTACCCACAGAAAGACCCTTATTATAGTCAAAATGCTACATTGAAAATCAATATCTACTTTTCCTTTTCCCCTGCTTCATACGAAATTATGTGGGCATACAGCTCCTCCATTTTCCAGTTTATCTGTGGTTTTTGTTTGCTCCTTGCACATGAACTTGCTTCAGATAGAACACATGCTTCAGATAGCACCATGTCCTATGCAGTGCACTTTGAGGAGAGAGGTCAGCTCTCAAGCACAGAGAATATTTCAATAGATGCAGGTTTCTTGCCCAAGCATGTGTCTGCCAGAATGGAAGAGGCACTGCTGGTGGCTTGCCTCCACGAGCAATCTGAGTTGTGACGCAGTTGGCTCCAGCAATGCTCTGCACTTTGCATAGCTGCTGCATTAATTTAACTGCTCCTCTCCACTTCAGCTTTCAGTCTGGGGTTCATTTCCATCACTGTCAAGATGCTCCTCAAGTTCCATCAGCGTGAAGTTCAAGTTCCTAGAGGTCCCACTCTTACCCTGGGCTGGCCTCCAAATCTTCCAGGTGCTGAAATACTTTTAATGCTAGTGCACAACATGTCTTTTCTCAATTCCTCTCTCCAGACCAAGGGAGTGCTTTAGCAGCACAACAAATACCACTGCTGATTTTCCTCTGTTATTTGTGCAGCCAGCATAGTATACTGTGTTCATTTCACAGAGCATTTAAAATTAACCCAATTAGCAAAATACACCCAAACTAAAGAAAGCTTAGCATGTGCTAAAAAAAGTAATATAAATATGATAGAGGTACACTCAGCAAGTTCAAAAAATTAAAACTTTATTGAAGACCTTTATCTCACAAGCCACTGCAGACCAGTCTTCACAGCAGGATCACAAGTGCCCTTTTGGGCACTGGTATGTGAACCTATATGTATGAAGTCCAGCTAAGGTGACTTGCCTATCAGGGAGGAAGAGTTTTTGCTTTAGTTGCTTAATCTTTGGCATCAACTTTGTAGAATTTTGGACAAAACTTTTATAGATAATGACTCTAGTCAGCTGCAATTTAAGATCCAGACTCAAAAATATAAATTTTAAAGTCCAAAAACATGTGTGGAGAGGAAATATATGCAAAATAGGGGAATGTCAGAGATACAAACTGCATAAAAATCCCTTTTTCCAGCATATTAAACCCAGAAGTTTATATTTGCTCATATTTGCAGATCCATATTTTTCTTTTTTTTGTTTGGTGCTTTTGTTGAAGACTTACTTTTAATTACACAGTAAATAGAATTTAATGTTTGAGTCTAAATTGTACATTTTGGACTGCATTCATCTACACAGATTTGCAAACAGCAGCAGTTGGATTCCTGAATACTGATGTGCTGATACTGGAAGAACTAGCTCAGGGACCACATTACCTGTTCCTGTATACATGACAGACAATGAGTAAACAAATTAGGAAGGGATTTTGGGGTTTTTTGTGTGGTTTGTTGTTGTTGTTGTTGTTGTTGTTGTTGTTGTTGTTGTTTAAACTGCAATAATGTTTGTGCAGAGGAGGAAATAATCCAGAATTGGTGACATGGTGACAAAAAACCTACGAAATATTCTACTAGATGGACCAATCATGGCCTTTAAAGGCCATCTGAACAGCAACCACAACACTCAGGGAGGCCCCTTGTCCCCAGACAGCTGCTGGCTTGGAGGTCAGTGGGAAGGAAAAGGAGGAGCATCCTGTCTGCACACATTTCCCCAGAGGAGAAGCTTTCCTGGCAAAGCCAGGAAAGATGCTTTTCAGTGATAGCTCCAGTGTTTATTGTTTTGTACAATATGGCCAGGCTTTCAGAAAGCAATTCCTAGGTAGAAAGGTATTGTCTTTTAGAAATGGATAATGGATGGATCTGAGATCTGAGCTGATAGAAGGCTTTGCCTTTGTGTAGGAAGATTAAATAATTCCCAGAATATGCTGCCCAATAACACCTCTATGCATTGAATACTTCCAAGTGCATTGTGTTACAAAGCTGCAGCAAAGTGCCACCAGTCTCTTGGACTATCTCATTTGGGAATGCTGAGGGTGTTCACAATTCTACATATATAAAGATGCAGTAAGCAAAGACTGATGTTTGAAAGGTCTCTCTCCAAATAATAGGACGCTATGAGTTTTTAGTGCAGGATTTTGTTGCAGGATTTTTTGCATTGGTATTTGTCTGCTCTCCTCTTAGCTCAAATATTACGAGGTAAAAAAAGCAAGAGAAGCAGCAGCAAAGACAATTTTGTAAGTGTTATGACACTGATTCATGAACAAGCCTGATATCACACAGCTCATGGGGAGACATAAAGGCTAGAGAGAGATGAGCCCTGAATCTGAATTTCAACATAGGATTATTATTACATGTAAGGTATGGGTAATGTAAAAAAGTAAAAAAAGCCAAGAAATACAATAGGATTCCTATACTTATGCACCAAAAAGGATATGGGGTAACCCAAAGAATAACAAGATTCCTTAATCAACTTACAGCTCATGGTGGAAAAAAACATGAGAAGTCTGATCAAACAGTCCATTATTTAATCAACTGCTCTCAGACCTCAAAGCATATACAGTGAGCCCATCTCACACTGCAGGATGGCTTGTCATCTGGGCCACCCACAATGCTGGGGACCTCAACCTCTACCCACAGGCTGCCTTCAGGATTAGGGTGAGGACTCAGGGAGGCACAGAGGCTCCAGCTCCAGGAACACTGGCACTGTAGAAGTCATTACAGGGGAGCACAGCATTGCACCAACATTGTTTTCTCCACACCTTCTTCATCTGGGTCACACGTGGTGCTGGGGACTTTGGTGTCAGCCCTGAGCTGCCACTAGGGTTAGGGTGAGGTGTTCCATAATCTTTGGAATTATTATTGCTGTTGTACAACAGGGGATTTTTACTTGGTTGTCTTCCTTTTTTAAAAAAACCAGCATGATCTGAATAGGTCTTTAAACCCCTTGCTGCTTGATAGATATTTTTCCCCTCACTCTGAGCATTTCCCTGTACATATAATATCACCCCCCAGGAGTCATCTCTCCTATTGCCATGCCTGCTGGCATTTTGACCTCTTCCAGATGCAGCTTTCTTGATCTCATCACTGGCATTCCCATCCTCAGGATTCCCATCCTGAGTGCCCTCTCAGTTAGCACTGCCAAGCAGGAGAAGCATTGACTTGCCTGATTGCCCAGAGCAGCCTGGCATCACTTCCCTTGTCTCACTCACAGGTCTGCAGTGCTGCTCCCTTGGCTTTCTTTTATCCAGAAGGACTTTCCTAGATTGTGTCTGCCTTGAGGTGACCAGGTATGAGCTGGCTGCAATCCAACCCTCCTGTTGCAGCTGACAGATGGAGGGACATTCCCCAGGACCTCCAGCAGTACAACCCCTTTCAATTTTTGCATCTTCTCATGAGCTACTTCATTAAACAGTGTCTGTAAGTGTATATTAATGGTCCAAACTGCATGAGCAAGCTGATGCAAGGCTTTGTCTGTCTTTTGACTAAAGAAACCAGCCAGACAAACCCCAGGAGTGCCAGGTGTGTTGGACCTTTCTTGTGCCCCCCCTTTATAGTGGACTTTCCTCATCTCTCCCTGGAGAGGAATAAAGCAGTGCTAGCTCATCTGGGCATTGTCTTTTTTTCCCACTCACTGTCAGCATTTTGTAAAATCTTCTATAGGAGAGGACTGTTTTTTTCTTGCTGATGACTGCTCTAATGCATACTGCTGCTCTCTTGTAATGTCTTGATAAAGGGTATTTTAGCCCTAGGAATGCTCATTTACCAGAGCAGAAATACCAATAAGGCATCACCTCAGCTAATGGTCATAGCAATGTAGGTCAGTGGGTGAAGCAAGAATGGTTGTGGATAATTTAACTCCCTACATGGGCACACTCTGGCCAGGGAGTGAAAGAGTATTTTAAATAAGGATACTCCATTGACTCTGAGGTAGCTTTCTGCACAGATAAGCAGAAGATTGGCATGGCAGGGTCAAAGCACAGTCTTTTGCTTCTCAAACTGGCATAATTTAAGAGCAAGGGAATGCAAAGGGAAAGCACCATGCTGGACTGCCTGACAGTAACTTATCTAAGAGCTCAGCTGGGAGAATATTTCAGGGTGAATATGTTCAATGCATTTGCCTATTTTCCATTTGGAAATTGTATATAAACATGTTTTTGCAAGACTGTTTGTCATTCAGAATGATTTACATTGAGTGAAACTCAAGTTTAGGCCCATTCACAAGAAGCTTATTGCAGCTTTTTAAAGAAGAAATTCAGTCTGATCCAATTTAACACAGATATCACAAGACGTGCCTTCCTGCCTCAATTGGATAATTCTTTGATTTAGTTTTTTGATGTGAATATCAATTATTCATTTGAGTTTTAACATTCTAGTAGTATTTGATGCTATTATAATGGTATATGCTGCTTCGGCAAATATTTCTGTACAGATACTACTTGTGAGAAAATTTACATCGTGAAAATTAAAACCAAGAAAATGCGGAGTTCCTTTCAAAATACAGATGAATATTCATAAAAGCATTACAGTATTTGCCTCCCTCTGATGTTTAGTGTTGTTCATTCATCCAAAGTTGGAAGGATATAAGCTGAGACATGATACTTCAAGAGAGCAGTGAAATGAGGAGCTGGGGAGATTAAGTTATGGGATGATTGTAAAACTCCTGGACATTTTGGGGCTGCAGAGCCTTTTTGAAAGATGAGAGAAAATACCACTGGGTGTAATGTACAAAACTATCTCAGAAAACAGGACGTTCAGATGCAAATTACTTCAAGAGCCCTGGTCCAACTTTACCTTGCAAAGAGGAGTATATGGAGCATACTGAGATAACAGAAACTTCAGTAAGTTTAATTTTTATCAACTGCAAGGGCCTACTTCTAATGTGATAACATTAAGAAGTCTACTTTGGAGCCTGATACAACAATGGTTGGGTGAAATACTTTTTAGGGAAAAAAAATCACTGAGGAAAATACATGTCCAAATCTCTCAGGAGGCTGCTTTCACGAGAGGTGACTTAGTTGACCAACCAGAAGCATAGCTCTAATGGCAAAGCCACTCAAGAATGTATTGACAACCATGTCTTGAGGTACTTGGTGTTTTTCTGGTCTCTGATTTTTATTTTGTTCTTCTTTGTTTTTTTCTGCCTAGGATAAAGTGTTTGGGGCAGTATCTCAAATGCAAAGAAGCTATGTGTGTCACACAGAGGTTTGCATCCAGAGGTTTCACAAAGTCAAACGCGGTAAGACTTAACCAGGGTTGCACTCTGGAATTGTCAGCATTTTGAGCCCTAAGTAGTAAAAGTTAAATAAATTGTGTAATTAAACACTTGATTAAACCCCCTAGAAACCAGATGGGGGAATGTCTAATCATAGTTACCTGTTTCAATACAATTGCAAGAAAACAAGTGAGTGGCTCTGATTTCTCTCACATGTTGGGGAGTTGCTACCATAGCAGTTTCACCTCTACACCCCAAAGATGGAGCACAGACACCCAGGAGGAGCAGAACTGCCTCCCCTCTTCATATTCTGCTGGAAATATTATGTATCTGCAGAAGAAACTGCTGCAAGAAAAGAGATGCTGAAAAAAGGGAGGAAGCGAAAAACAGACGAACAAAGAATACATATGATAGGTATAGAAGGACAGGCAGAATGGCTTCAGAGAAAAAGCCTGGAGAGTTTTTGGGTTGGGTGCTAGTTCAAAGGGATTCTTTGCTCACTGTTCGGTGCTTTTTGTTACTGTTGTTGTTGTTGTTGTTGTTTGATTCCTGCTGCAGTCAGGGCAAGTAGATTAGAATGCATAACAGCTATCTAGATTCAGCATGAATTTCTCTTTCCACCACACAGCCCTTCAGTTGAGAGTTTGTATGAGCACACAAGTTAACCTCCCTGGAAACTGAAGGAAATGCAGCTACTGTTTTCCACAGAAGAGAGTCACAAGAAGCCATTAATTTCCTTTATGTAACCAGGCAGGTGATATGAAGATTATCAGCTGGTGTGTTTGAACCTCATTCTGAATTTAGGATGAAGCTGCCCAGGCCTCTGCTTCACTAGTGTTTCATCAGCTGGCATTTTTAAAACTGCTTTTTCACAACACTGAGTTAAATTTGCAATAAACCAGTCATTCTTTAGGAGATCAAACACATTAAAAATAAAAAAAAAGGATCTTCCGAGATCCAAAGATGTCAGCACTATTTTGATCCTATGAATTTGTACTTGTATCTCTTCTATGTCCTTTTCCTAGGGTTTCTATTTCTCACCCCTCTATTTAAGTCTGAGTGATGCAGGAAAAGCCACCCCTTCACCTTCTCTCTTCACACAATAAACACTGAATGAAGTTCATACTGCAAGCATTGGCAGTAGAATCTCTCGCTCCCCAGCAAAAAAGATTAAAAAGTGTCTCTTGGCACATCTCATCAGGGGACTTCTTTTATCCCTTGAATCAACAGAAGTTTTGGATCAACAAAAAGAACGGAAGCAGGTGTGTTTTTAGCTCATGCCAATCTATCCTACTTTCCATCTTCAGAAAATTGTTCTTTAGCTCTCTAAAGGATACTCATCACTTGGGTAACCATTTGTTTCTGCTTTATCTTGACAGCACAAACCAGAACAACAATAACCCTGGATGCAGAAGGACTCCAAATCATCATTACTTTTATTATTATTATTTCATATACGTGATATATTGTATTAAAAATCCACACAAACCATCATGTTATCAGATATTCAGATATGAAGCAGTTCTCTTCTTCAAGGTTATGTTTAGCATTTCTCAATTGTAGCTTTTAATCAGAAATTTCTGTCTGTCCAGAAAAAAAGTATCTCTTTGGTGGATATCCTCTTATCTTTATGAAAGGTCTTTCTTGAACCATAGTTTCACACACACTCTAAGACTTTGAAAGAGTGGTTTAACCTTCTGTCCCTTCCCAGAGTCCTTCATTTACACATTACACTGTCAAGCCTGTGTTGGCAGGGCTATTTAGGGGTTTTGCACTGAACTAGATTAGGGGAACTAGGGAGCACATGATGGAAAACTGCTTTTTTTCACTGGCACTGCTGACCACTCAAATTGTGCATGGGATTATGGCACAGTACATTTTCTTGAGCTGACATGAAGACAAACTTGCAGCTTGCTCTTGCTATGCTCATCTTACCTGACATGAATAAGCACAACTCCAAAGCCATGCTGTGTTTCTACATTAATGTTACTCCACTGAAAGACAGGATACAGAATCTGTCCTGCAGCAGAGTGGGAGCAGTTCTTCTGGGTTTTAATTTTTGGTTTCCTTTGGGTTCTGATTTTTTTTTTAATTTTGTGGAGCAAAGCAGCAATTTCCTGCCCTACTCTCCCAAAAGAAATGCTTTTGAATCAGCAAAGAAACAGCTGTTCTCCCAGATTTGTGTTCTCCTCTTTTTTTGTGTTTCTTTTTCAGTTATGTATTTTTGTTCCCTAACCTGCCATAACCTATTTTGATACTTCTGTAATTGCTTAAGAAATAGTGATCTTCCCCCCAACTCCTTCCCACTGCCTACCTCCACAACCTGTTTCTGGAATCTCAAGTCCTCAAGCATTAAAAGAGGAGAGGCTTTTTTTTTTTTCCCAGCTAAATTAACACCAATCTGCTCTTGTTAGCTTGATGTTCTCCTGAGAGCAGCCATACAACCTCTTCATTTCATTTCCCCTTCTCTTGCTGCTTAAGAAGTAGCACATCCTCACACCAGAGACACTTGTGTGAATCAATTTGCAGTGACCAGCTTAAATGTCTCCTGGGCCACTCAAGCTTCTTTCATTTGGATTTGTAGAGTGAAGAAATAGCTACTTTGTGATGGCTGTAAAAGAAACCTGACAAGGGACAGAGGTGAAGTGCTTGTGTTGGCACACCGTGCTTGCTCCTCAAGTCAGCTTCCACTGCCTCAGTGGGAGCATCATCAGGCCTGCTAAGCACGTCTAAAACATTAATCTTTTTTATGATCCTTCCACTTTTCTTCATACATGTTGGACATCTGGGCATTTGTGTAGAAAAGCAGTCTGAGTTCTTCCCTCAGGACCAGTTTCATGCCAGTAATCCTTGCCAAACTTGACACAAGCAAGGGTGAAATCCAGGTCCAGCTAAAGTCAATAGCAATGCTCCCATGGAAGTGAGAGTCACAGAATCACACAGAATGTCTGGGTTGGAAGAGACCTTCAAGATCATCGAGTCCAACCCATGCCCTAACCTCAACTAGATCATGGCACTGAGTGTCACATCCAATCACTTTTTAAACACATCCAGGGATGGTGACTCCACCACCTCCCTGGGCAGGCCATTCCAGAACTTAATCGCTCATTCTGTGAAAAACTTCTTCCAAATATCCAACCTGTATTTCCCTTGATACAGCTTAAGGCTGTGTCCTCTGGTTCTGTCAGTGCTGCCTGAAGAAAGAGCCCAACCCCCACCTGACTGCAGCCACCTTTCTGGTAGTTGTAGAGAGTGATAAGGTCACCCCCAAGTCTCCTTTTCTCCAGGCTAAACAACTCCAGCTCCCTCAATCGTTCCTCACAGGGTTTGTGTTCCCAGCCCCTCACCAGCCTCGTTGCCCCCTCTGGACGCGCTCCAGCGTCTCAACGTCCTTCCCAAACTGAGGGGCCAGAACTGGACACAGCACTCAAGGTGCCCCTCACCAGTGCCGAGTACAGGGGCAGAATGACCTCCCTGCTCCTTCTGGCCACACCATTCCTGATACAGGCCAGGATGCCCTTGGCCTTCTTGCCTTTCTCCTGGTCCCTTTCTGCCTGGGCACTGTCCAGCCACACCGTCCCCAGCCTGTAATGCTGCAGGGGGTTATTGTGGCCAAAATGCAGGACTCAGTGCTTGGACTTATTAAACGTCATCTTATTGGACTCTGCCATCCATCCAGCCTGTCCAGGTCTCTCTGCAGGGCCATCCTGCCTTCCAACAGATCAACACACGCTCCCAGCTTAGTGTCATCTGCAAATTTACTGATGAAAAACTCAATACCCTCATCCATGTCATCAATAAAAATATTGATTTTTATCAGAACAGAACTGGCCCAAGAACCAAACTTCTCATGCCTGCTTGTCTGTTGGGATGTCTGTCGAAAGAGATATTCCTTCCTCATGGAGGAGAAAGAGCTGGAAGGCAAGTAAAACAAGGCCAGTGTGGAGAGGATCTTAAATGTGACGTTAAAGCTTCTAAAGATGGTCTTTCTTTCTCTTTGAAAAGTGTGTTATAAACGTAGCTGACAGGTACAAAGCTCTCCCAAGCATCCTTATCATCCACAGAATGACATAAGATGTAAGAAGCAATTAGTGCATTTTCTCCCTCTGCATTTTCTCCAGTGAGTATTTCCTGGAGAGGTAATAACCTTAAACAAACACAGAACTTCTGTCTGCTCTGAAAGTCACACCTACAGGGGAGGAGCTATCTAACCTCCTGGGTGATTATTCTTTAAAAAACAAGAATGGGTCATGCCGCTTTTTTTTCCCCTTTTTTTTTTTTTTTTTTACACCATAGAAGAACCTTGATGTAATCACATAACCATAAACCAGTTTCTTACTGGCCTCACTTGTCAAGCTGCTGCACTAAAGCAGCTATCCAATTACTGACTAAATGTCTGTGAATTGCTTAGTCTGTTAGAGATGATTTGCAGTAGGTTGCAGACTCCAAGTTACTACGTCTTGCTGGAGAAATAAAAGTCTTCGTTGCCATAGTTTTGATGACTCTTTTTCAACATTGCACGGTGTCATTTCACTACACCTCAAAGATGAAAGTAAAATACAAAATAACATCTTCTAAGATTTTAGTGTCTTCTTGGCTCTCAAATATCCCGAGGGCAGGGAAAGGGAGACCTCAATATAATCACAACAGCATTTTCAGGATGGAAACTATGAAGGTTGTGAAAACAATAAAAAAGGTCGATGCTGTTGGTAACATTGATCTCCTTTAGCTGCAGTTTTGGGTGAGCTGAAGACACTGTTCTATGGCTGGAGAATCATCTACATTCCCAGAGAAGTTAATAGAGAGCATAAGATTTTCATGCCCGATCCTCACTCTCTGGTAGGAATAAACAGCAGTAGCTATTTACTTGTTCTTTGTCCAGGCTATGCAATCACATACAAAAAACTCACATGCTCTACACTTGCAGTAATTTAAACTTTTGGGGCTGCTGGTTTTGTTTGAAGCCACATATTCCCACTAACTCTAATCAGAAATATACCCACTATCAAAAGCATAATATTCCCCTCTCTCTGTCCAGCAGATTGGTTTACTGCAAGAAAACTACCTGCACAAGCAAATATCCCAGACATGTCAGACTTCTAACAGAGCTATGAATTTTTGTAACAGTCAGAGGTAGAACATTAATAACCAGAACCATAAAACAAATCTAAAAACTGCAGAATAATAATAAAAAAATATATTTATAGAGGCAGCGCAGAAGATGCAATAGTAAAAGAGCCTCCCTCTGGATCATCAATTCATGAGTTCTGTGATCCTGAATAACAGGCATGCTTCCAAATGATAAAATAAAGCACATCAACTATTCAAAATCACCAACTTTCCTCTTGCATTCCTTAAAGGTGAATTGCAGCAAATGTATAAATTTTAGTGTGCAGTAACTTGCGTGCATTTTACTACCATAGGAAGTGAATTTCACAGTATTTATTGGAAATCATTATCTTCCTCCACGTTTTAAAATTAAATTTAAAATCTGTCACAGCAGCAGCAAAGCTGACACAGCCTAATACTGGTGATGGAGTGAAACTTTCTGAAGAGACTCCATGGGAAGATCTGCCACAATTTGCCATTAACAGTATCTGTAATGATATTTTCCTATCAAAAAATCTTCAAAAATAAAATAATTAAATTATTAGAAGGGCTTATGGACAGGGATCATAACCAGTAACAGAAGATCTTTAACTGATCTAAGCAGCAACATCAAAAAAATCAAGCCTCCATGGAAGCAAAACACTCTGCCCTATTTTCAGTCTTATTGGTTAATTAATTCTTTAATTCTTTACAATAATTTCATGTGGGACTCTGAGAGCAGATGTAACCACTTGCTCAATTATGGAGTGTTTCACACCTGCTCTACCCAGACAGAAGAGGCAAGCAGGTGAAAAATCAAGCTTCTGCCCATTCTAATCAAGGCATTTTTTGGCAGAACAAGCATTTTTTTATTATTCCAAAACACTCCTGCTTGTCAAAATCCCCCACCAGCTTGACTAACACTCATGTTTCTTAATGTGGGGAAATCAGGCCTTTGCTATTAGAATGGTGTCAAACACCCAAGGGTCGTAAGTATAATGATTTATATATACAGCTCAGGATATGCTTGATAGAAGAAAACTAATAATCAACGAGGGATGTAGTCAAATGCACATGAAATACAAATCTGAGTTTTTGGGTATGCACACATGCACTTGTCTGTTTCATTGTAGGTGGACAGGCAAATATGGAGTGTTCTTATCTGACCATCATTAACTAACTCATTTTCAGTAGGTGTTGGGGTAGAAATGCTTATTGTTTAGTTGAATACTGTTTTCATTTCAGCCTGAGGAGTGGTGAGGTTTTCCTATTCTGACCTCTTCCACATGATCCCATGCTGATTTGAGTAAACGGAATTTCACCATGAGTTTCATGAACTCCCTAATATCTTTCCAGGGGGCTTCTGACAAGACATAATTTGTGATTGCTTCTTTCGATGTCATCGGATGTCTCCTGCAATCCACATCTCTTTATGGAATAAGTTCACCTGGTAATTGGTTATTATTTCACGCAAGCTTACTGAGAAGGACTGGATTCAGAACTATTGTATTTGCAGTGCCTTCAGATCAGGCCTTAGGGTTGTGGACCTCTGACCTAACTGCAAATAATGTTAAGGAAAAGCCAAAAAAATAATGCTACTAAATGCAAGGAAACTTCAAAAACAGCAACATATGGCACACATGTAACTACTAAGTACCTACCAAGAAATCCTTGGTCTAGCACCATAAATCCTTAATCCAGAGATACCCCCAAAAGAGAGCCCCTAAATAACCTTGTAATAACAATTCCATACTAAAGAATGGGCTCTAACAGTCTCTAATCCATTTGCAACCTCCTTCAGTACTTGCTTCTGCCTAGCAGGAACAGTTAGACAGAATACCAAAATGTATATGCAACTTTTCAATGTTTAAAATGCAAGTTTAGTCACTTGAAATCTTTAATGGTATCACAATCAAATTGTGGCATTCAGCCTCTGATCCAGACAGACAAGGCTGAATGTGAGCAAATGTAGACAGCTAAATTGTATGTTCATATCAAATGTGTAAGGAGCCCTATCTATGATTTTCCACAAGAATGTGTAAAAGGCAAGCTCTGTCTGCTGAGTTGTTGTAGCTCGTGTTTTAAGGAGGGAGACATGGGTTAGGCAGCTAACAGAGGAAATGAAAGATTATTTATCATTTGATGTCTTATAAACTGTTCTATAACAACCTGTAAAAATGTCAAACACAAAAACCCTTCATTTGGCATCTCCTTGCTGTGTTCTTGTGAGGAATCCAGCTCAGCAGGGACTTAAACCTAACACCTTCAGATCTCCCAAGTTTCCGTTCCCTCTACTTTTTTTTCAAACATCAGGCCTTGAGGAAGAGCAGATCATATCAGTCTCTCCCAGTTCCTAACTAGAACAGCAAAAGAGGCAAACCCCTTTGTGTGTTTTCTACAGTTTATTTCTTCAGGGCTCTAGCAGCTGTTTCCTTCCTTTAGTTTATTTTAAATCAACACCACAATCTTGTGAGGAAGTGCTCAGGTGTAAAATAAAATGGTAGCACAGTCCTTGCTTTTGATGCTGAAAGCAGTGAAAAACAGCAATAAGACCAGCAGATTCCCTAAGTATCAAATCTATTTGGATGTTGGTGGTGACAGAGCCTACATGTTGGTGTCCCAAAAATTTCCCTAAAAATATAAAGTGCCTAAAGCTCTCCATTGAGGTGTGATGGTTATGGATTTTCTTTATTGTGGGAAGGTTACAGAAGTACTACACAAAGGTATTTTGCAGATGGGTCAAAGTAGCAAAGTGATTTCACTTCTAGAATGTTTCTTTCTGTGTATGTTCCTTAATTGTACCTCAGCTTTCCTTTAAAAGAAATAATTCATTTACTTCAGGCAAAAACCAGGACTTCTTCAAGCAGGATAAAAGATAAAAACATTAATTTATTACAACTAAGCTTTCACTTCTATAAATGATACAGTCTGAAAGCAGCTGTGTGTTGCTTTGCTTCATGTAAAGGTGCAATCCCATCCTTTATTGACATAAACAGGCTTCTAGTCAGACTTCCACAGAGAGGTGTCACAGAGCCATTTTCAGAAGCAAAGGTGGCCACAGGACAAGGGGTTATAGTGAATGGGGTGACATCAGGCTGGTGCTGGTCACTAGTGGGGTTCTGCAGGGCTCCGTGCTTGGCCCAGCTCTCCTCAACATCTTCAACTTGGACACAGGACTCCAAGGTAAATCAGTTTTCAGATCATACAAAATGAAAGGAGCTGTTGACACCTTTGAAGGCAGAGAGGCCCTGCAGAGGGACCTCAACAAAACTGGGCAATTACCAACCCTATGAAGTTTAACAAAGACAAGTGCTGGATTCTGCAGCTGGGATGGGAAAACCTTGGAGGTACACACAGACTGGGAATGAGAGGCTGGCTAGCAGTGCCATGGAAAGGGACCTGGGTATCCCAGCTGATGGCAAATTGAACATGAGTCAGCAGTGCCCTGGCAGCCAGGAGGGCCAACCCTGTCCTGAGGAGCATCAGGGACAGCATCACCAACAGGGCAAGGGAGGGGATTGTCCTGCTCACCCTCACCTCGAGTGCTGTGTGCAAGTTTGGGTGCCACAATATAAAAAAGCTATAAAACTATTACAAAGAGTCCAAAGGAGGGTTATGAAGATGGTGAAGGGCCTTGAGGGGAAGCTGTATGAGGAGCTGCTGAGGTGACTTGGTCTCTTCAGCCTGGAGGAGGGGAAACTGAGACTCACTGCAGTTACAGCCTCCTCGTGAGGGGCAGAGGAGGGGCAGATGCTGATCTCTTCTCTGTGGTGACAGGACCTAAGGGAATGGCATGAAGTTGTGTCAGGGGAAGTTTAGGTTGGACATTAGAAAAAGGCTTTTTACCCAGAGGGTGGTTGGGCACTGGAACAGGCTCTCCAGGGAAGTGGTCACAGCACCAAGCCTGATAGAGTTCAAGAAGGGTCTGGAAAAATATCCTCAGCACATGCTGTGGCTCTTGTGCTGTCCTGTACAGGGCCAGGAGTTGGACTTCAATGATCCCCATGATCCTTTCCAACTCAGAATAATCTATGATTCTGTGATTTTCAAGCCGGCCAAATTAGGTGGGAAATTATATTTCCACTATGGCTGCCAGTTTTGTCTCATTCCATTCCTGACAGAACACCCAAAAAGTGGCATGACTGATCCCCATAGCTTGTGAAAATGCAGATACTTTCATTATGAGTCACCTGAATGGATGGCTCAAGCACTCCCAGCTGCTCAGCTGCTTAGTATGCCATTGGGCAGCTCACTACCCCAGCAGGCCCACCTGGAGAGCCTGGAAATGCACACAGGCATTTCTCCAGGCTGCTCCAGAGGTCTCCTGTCAAATGGGATGGGATACTGATAAATCAGTTTTCCAGCCCCTGTAGAGACCACTGCCTTTCAAGTGTGGGGGTGGGGCAGGGGGTGGACTTGGACAAAAATTCACATTGAGGGAAATGGAGGGAAAGCAAAAAAATACTTCTTGTCTCACTGTAAGAGAACCTTGAAATTTTGCTAGTTCTAGCCTAAAGGAACTAGTTGCTAGTTCTTGCTGCTGTTGAGTCCACTGCATTTGTTGGCTAATGAAACAGGAGATGCCAAACCAGTTCTCTACCAAGGGTTACTTTGAAAATTTCCCAGAGGATGGCTGTGTTAACATTGTGATAACATTGCATCATGTTATCATCTTAGAGCATTGCATCATGTTTATTTTGGGCTGTGGAAAGAACTGTACTTAGAATTTGTTGTTTGGATCTAAGGATCTGCAAAATGCTCAAAAAGGAGAATCACACCTCTGATACACTGCTGAAAAACCCACGAACATCAGGTACTAACTAGAACCTGAGTGGCAAAAGAATAGAGTAATAAAAATTACCAAATCCCATTTTGTTTTGTCTTCTTTCCTCAAAAAATTTGAAGAATAATTTTCAAAGGTCATATGACATGGAAATCAGAAGGCAATCCTCTGAGGGTTGATGTAGTGGGTTGATGCTGGCTGGGTGCCAGGCACTCACCAAAGCTGCTCATTCACTCCCCTCTGCAGCTGGAAAGGGGAGAGAAAATAGCATGAAGGGTTCATGAGCTGAGATAACTTGTGGGAGAGATCACTCACTAAATACCATCCCAGGCAAAAAAATAAGGCTTGAATTAGAGATACCAATTAAATTTATTGCTAACAAAATCAGAGCAGGATAATGAGAAGAAAAATAAAACCTTAAAAACACCTTCCCCCTTCCCCTCCCTCCTTCCCAATTCTACTTCCTACCCTGGAGGTGCAGGGAGACAGGGAATCTGGGTTATGGTCAGTTCATCACCTGTTGTTTATCCCCCTGCTCAGGGAGAGGAGTCATTCCCCTGCTCCACTCTGAGGTGGCTCCTATGGGAGACACTTCTCCATGAACTTCTGCAGCATGAGTCCCTCCCATGGGCAATGGCTCTCTGAACTGCTGCGGTGTGACTCCATCCCACAAACAGTCCTCCCAAAACTGCTGCAGTGTTGGTCGCTCTTCCACGGGGTGCAGTCATCCAAGGACAGGCTGCTCCAGCCTGGGAGCAGGGCCCCTCTCTCCACAGCTCTGCCACAGGGTCACAGCCTCTGCTGGGCATCCACCTGCTCCAGCATGGGGCTCCTCCATGGTAGAGCTCTGCTTGGATCTCCACAGGCTGCAGGGACACAGTTGCCTCACCATGGTCTGCACCACGGGCTGCAGGGGAATCTGAGCTCCAGCACGTGGAACACCTTTCTCCTCTTTCTCCTCTTTCTGCAGTGCCCTTGGTGCCTGCAGAGTTGTTCCTCTCACAGACTCTCACTCTGCTCTTCTCTGGCCACAATTAAAACTGTGCAACAGTGGTTTTTTTCTTCTTCTTATATAGGTTATTGCAGTGGCAATACCCCCATTTCTAATTGTCCCAACCTCAGCCAGCAGCATATCCAGTTTTGGAGCTGCCAGGGATTGGCTGGGCCGGACATGTAGGAAGCTTCTAGCAGTTTCTCACAGAAGCCACCCCTGTACCAAAGCTTGGCCATGTCCTAAACCAGGACAAAAACCAACACAGTGGCTTGGGAGGCTACCTGGAATATGGTGATCATTAATTTTCTGTATTTGAAGCTCATTAGCATATGACTGCGCTGATATAACCACAGTGACATGCAACAACTAACTTTTTTCAGTGTTTTGCTCTTGAATACATAATTTTCTCCATGCTTCTCAACATTTTGATTCAGTTCTGGCTTTGGTGTTAATTACTTCAATGTATACATAAATACTGCTGTTGAGCAATGACTCTAAAGAATTTTACTGAGTTATGCAATGTTCTTAACCAAGATATCAAATTCCTTCACAGAAGTTTGTGTGGTGTTAACCTCTCCTTTTGATGGTTATTTTTTTATTAAAGCTGTGCCATAAAGTAACTTTTACAACAGACACTTGTAAGTGCTGTGACAGATTTTTTTTTTTTGTAAGCCTGTCTAAATATCCCAGAAATAAAACCAAAAGGTACTGTTGGCATTGCAATTGTCTTTAACTAATTTGCAGTCTTGCATCTGATTTAATAACAAAAAGTGAGTAGCCCAATAAATAAGATTATTTCCATGTTTTGCTAGAAAAGGACTAACAAATGTATACAGATATATAGAGGTATATATGCAGGACTGATTTCTGTAGAAACTCTTCTTGTAAAGACAGTTACAGAAACTGGTTGAGTAGCCCTGTATAAAATGAGGAATTTGATGTTACTTGTCCTTCCAAGCACTGGATAAATGCATTAAACTGGACCTCATCATCCCCCTTAATAGTATTCTTGTTGCTAGGAAACTGTTATCTGGACCCCATCCATAAGCCTTGTCTCTGGGACTGCTTTTATACTTAAAGCCCTAGCTCTGACATCCTTGAAATTGTGTTTTCATTCTTCATTGTCTATCCTGCTACTTTTTGCCATTTGTTTTTGCCTACAAAATCCAGTTTTGCAAATGAGCAGATAAATATCTTGTAACTAACCAGCCGAATAAAACAGAGATCTCCTTCAAATTGTATCCTCCAAAAATATTCCTGGAGTTGCTTTTTGCCCTCACCATTTGTCCTGGGATAAGTGTTAGTGAGGATGGGACTACTCATGGAAGATCATCACTTTCCAAATATTTAGTGAAACATCTGTATTTATCTGTAAAATACAGAGTTTTCTTTCCTTTCACTGCTGAGGTATTTCTTGCACCCACCTACTGCAAGATTATGCTTAATTAGAAGCCTCATTGTTTTCTTTGATGCTCTTTTAGTTGATTTCACTCTGCATATGAGACTTGTCACAGATTTACTAAAGGGAAAGGACACTAGGTCCTCTGGCTTATCAAGCTTATAAATAGATTGCACAATTTATCTTTCAAAAATCCTAGCAAAGCCAAAACGATAATTATAGCTGTATAATTATTAAAATGTGTTCCTAGCTGAGCTTGTTATCGCCTCTCAAGAATCAATGAAGGAATAGATGCCGTGGATTTAATGATAGGGTTGTTTTAGTGGCTCTTATTTTACAAAGCAGAAGCAAGGAGATGGTAAAAAGTCATAGAAGGTGGCAAAAATGGTGAATTCAGCATTCTGCTATAGAAAGTGCTCTTTAGGATCCTCCAAGGGTGTTTCTAAAGAGCTAGTTGGAGACATAAAAAAGCCCAAAAATCTAGACTTACCCCATTTAACCTTTTACATATCCCTGATTCAACACAATCTTCAGATATACATTGCCAGGACACTTTTCCCTCAGTGTATCAAACGTCTGACCTTGCAGCTGCTGTAAGTCAGTCACAGCAACACGTCCTGCTGTACCATGTTATAAATAAAGGTACCTTGCTCACCAAATGCCAGAGACTGGCCAGTGTTACACAGACTGCCCTGAAGCTCTCACACAGGCAAGACCACCGCTGACCTAAGACTTTGTTCATTCCACTGATGGGAGCTTCAGCTCCCTTTTCATCAGAGAGGTATAAATCAGGATCCACCCAGACAAAATCATGGGTTTAGACAGAAAATCCAGTGTGAGGGGAGTGTCAAAGGGCAAATTCCTGTATTCAGTAATCCTTCAGGCTTCAGTGCAATCCCTGAAACCTTGTTCCAAGGAGAGCTTGTCCCCCCAGCTACCTGAAACCACTGGGAACCCTGCCTCTGTGCAAAGTTTTACATCAATGCTACTGAAAACAATTTCTGAGTCATTTTCAATGCTCGTTTCTTACACTGCCCTCTTATGGAGTTGGGTTGCTTTAGCCAGGCAAGTAAGGTCTTCCTTCTGCTTCTTGCTTAGTGGTAGTGTATCACAAAGGCTCTCACTTAGCCCTGTCATTCTGCATTTCCAAATTGAAATTCAGCTTTAAAACAGAGAAGAAACTAATTGGAGTTGGGGACAAGATGCTGCAAGAATCATCTTTTTGTCCTGAGAGGGGGATCTTGATATTCCCTTTTCTGGCTATGAGCCTCAGATTTGCCCTTAATGAAACACTGGAATGCTTGATTTATATTACTAATAAGTGATATAAAATTTGTTTTGCTGCCAATGCAGTCTGTTCAGAATGCAGGGTGTGAACTAATAAACATGTACTGTAGATTGCAGTGAGCACAAAAAAGAGACAACATTGTAAAACATCCTACAGAGCACAGTCTTGCCATGCAAATCCCACCATTAGTGATAACTACCCCTCAGTGAATTCAGAAATTACCCTGTGAATCTTTAGCATCAAAAAGACATAGACATTGTCCTTGGATTTTACATCCAAATCCCAGCACTCACTGCAAGCCCTGATTTCAGAAAGACAAATTGTTCCAGTTTTAAGTCTGCCTTTGGGTGAGATTGTTAAAAGGACAATATATTTATGGACCAAACTAAATACAGGTTTAGCCAAACTCTTGTTTTGCTGAGGAAGACCTGCTCACAGCCTCATGACTTGAATTTGCCTGGCTGTCACTCACTAAAATATGAGTACCAGATATTTCACTCTGGGCCCAGTGACAAGGGTAAGCAGTGCCACAGTACAGGAGTACAAGATATGCTCCAGCTGTCCCCTACAACTCCTCTGTCCTAAATATATCTCTTTGGTGGTTTAACTGGCTTAGTTTCCAGGAAGACTGGCAGAGGTTTAGCTTTATATGTGGCTAGCAAACTGAAAGAGCAATAAATAAAACAGGGGGTTTAGGGAAAGTTTTGTTCTCACCACACAACAGACTACAGGACTTAAGTAGCTTTGCTGTCCCTGTGTTTTGTTTTGAAAAGAATTTTTGAAAAAATGTGATCATCCAGAATATAGTTCATCTCTTATTTGTATTATCCTCTTTCAAAATCTCAGTAAAACTCTCCCTTTTCTTATGTCTTTGCCAACATACCTTGGCAAAAAACTTGGCAACAGTCAGGGTTTGCTCTGCTAAGAACAGTCTATCAGGCTGGTGGGGAAGTTCTTACTGCTTCCTTACACTCCCCTTCTCCATCTGCTGCTTAATATGCAGCATTTATAGCTCCTGTGGTAGGGAGCTGTCTCGCAGTTGTGGGTTTGTGAAGGAGGTACTGGTCCAAGGACAGAACTCTTAGTTCCAAATTCTAGAAATGATACTGATTTTCAAGGTTTCTGAACTGTGTTGGCAAAGGGGTATTTATGGCAGTGACAGACACCTTCATAAAAAGGGTCAGTGCACAAGTTCCCCAGTCTACTCTTGCCTTTCTCTTTGTCTTTGTTTGTTTTGTGTATGGGCCTGACCCAATGGAGAGGAGAGGAGAGGAGAGGAGAGGAGAGGAAATACTCTTTGGAAAGTCAAACAGCACCTTTATCTGCCTCAGAAGCATGTCAGTAAGCCACTGAGAAATAAAGCAAGCTGGACAAAGGATGTTGGTCAGATACATGAGAGAGATGCAATTTATTTGATTCTCTAGTGTATGTCAGGAATTACAAGACAGGTTTGGGATCTCATTGCCTTCATGGTGATGAAAGTCTTTGGGCTGATGGCACATAGACCTCAGGCTTTAAAGACCCCTCCAGGCAGGAGAATTCAGGAACACCTTTCAGAGGAGACATAAACCTAAGCCATTTTCATAGTTATTGTGAACTGAAACTGAACATCATGACTTCTGTGCATTGCAATCCTGCCTCTCACTAAGATTTACTACTGTGAAGTTCCCCAGCCCCCCAAATTTCCTTCTCACTTTGCAGCGGGACTGAAGCAGGGCTGAGTCTACTCCTCAGCCAAGCCTGAAGGTTTTTGTGTGTTGCTAGCAGCATGGCAGGGCCAAGGGAGTCTTGCCTGTGGATTTGCACCTCCCATCACTTTTGCATGCTGGTTTTTTGGCCACAGTGTCCTCAGAAGCACAGCGTCTGCTGGGCACTCTGCCACAAATCCTCTCTCAAGAAAATACAGGTGGAAAGCAGCAATTAATTCTGCTCAGTGGAACACTCATTTAGGCAGCACAGCTATTGGAATGATCACTGAAGAGGAGGGGACCTTTTTGTGCTGTCCCTCAAGGCAAGAAAAGCATCAACTCATATGTGATAGTCTTGAAGGAGGTGTGTTAGAATAGCTGGTTGAAAAATATTTTTTTTTTCCTGATGCCTTTTCCCTACTGAGCTCTCAGGTTAACAAGTGGGAGTTCATTCAATTTAGCAGAGGCAGCCTCTGGACTCCTGTGAGCTTATTCTGCCCAAATCAACTTGGCTAGTGAGGCAGCTTCCCAAGCCTGAAACTCATTCCTTTGAACGTTCACACTTTGTAGGCCAGTAATTAAAGATATTAAAAGGAGAGGTTGATGGAGGGCACAACTTCTTCATTTTGTTGTCTTGTTTGTTTGCTTGGAGTTCAGCCACTGGAAGTGTGATACCTCTGGCATTTAAAAGAAATCAGAATATAAAATATCCTGTTGCTTTTGTCTCTTGGCTTTCTCGGTTGCAGACTAGATAACTCAACAGGAGAAAAGGAAGGCATGGCTTTTATCTTGGCATCTAGCTGCTGGCACTTATGCTTATGTAATCAGCCTTCAGGAGACTATTGCATTTTAACAATTTTCACGATTGCTCAATTATCAGTCTGTCATTTCATCCAAATTTCAAGGGGACTTGACCAATTCTGTTTTCACCATAGATTCAAAGCTGATTACATCTTTGGGATCCTCACAAAATCCATCTCTGAACCTAGCGTTTTCCTAAAGGATGGTCTTGGTTTTGGTTTTTTTTGTTTTTTTTTCTTGGAGGCCCTTTTTCTGTGGTTATTACTTTGGCTGCCTTAATAAGTAAGAGCCATCTGGAGGCATGGTTGACCGAGTTTGCACCTGCGTCTACATCTGCACTGTCTGGCCATGTCAGGTGGATGTTCACCTAAAAGATCTATCTCAGTGTGATAAAAAGGAAAAGAAAAGGGAGGGAGAGTGTAAAACTGTTATTCCTGCCTCCCTGCAACAGCAGGTGCACCAGATGGCTCACAAAGTAATTAGGGTGAAGAAACAGTGTCAAGACTTCATGTGGTGTGGTCTGTAAATGATCACCAAATCAACTTCTTTATCAAAGATGGACTTTTCTCTCTCCCCACTGGCAAATCGATACACATTTGAAACGGTGCATGTAATCTGCTTCCTTACGTGCAGGCACCTGGAATGCAGACAGAGAAACCTGGTCAAGAGACCATTCTTGTTAAGCAGCCATCTGTCCTAACAGACTGTCCCTAAGCATTCCCAGCCTGTTGAGTTGTTATGTTTTGCTTCCTTTGAAGGCAATTTTTCCTTAAAAAATTTGGTTTCTGCCTCCTTCAGCAGTCACCTGGAGGAAATGTTGCCATGCAGTATGTAAGGTAAACAGCACAAGGCTTCCTGCTAGAGCTGTGCTTTGGCAGCAGAACAAGGACCTTGCACTGGTTTCATCTGCAGATCTACTTACTTCTAAAGCTTCTTGTATTTCCCCCTTTTTCTTAGCTTTTGACTGTGTTAGCTCCCTTAGCAGGGAGTCTGGCTCCTGCCCAGCCTGCTGGACAGACCGCCCAGAGCTCTGGCTGGCTTTGGAGTTGGGTGTTTGTTAGCCCAGGATAACGCGCTATCACCGTGTCACAGCCCAGGGCGCCTCAGCTGAGGACCACTGCATCCCTTCCATACTGCAAAGGGGTTGCTTCTGCACAGCTGTGTGCTGCCCTTCTCTTCACCCAGCCCCTCTCTGCACTCCCCTGAACTACCCACTCTTACTACCAGTGTGTTCTCTCCTGTTTTCTATGCCTTTGTCCCCCATTTCAAATCCCTCGTCGCACCCGTGGAACTCTGGCACCCATGGGAGCAACATGGATGGAGATCACAACCACTGGTGAGCAGCTGAATGGCAGGCCTGTGGCCTTAAATACTTTTACAAGGGTATTTCTGTTTAGGTTCTGAAACAGATCTTTTTGTCACACACAGCATTTTGTTAAATAACTACAGTAAAGCAATACCCCACGAAAAGGGAGAAGCCTAAAAATGAGCTTTCAGCTGGCTTCTCAGATAATCACAGAGCAGCAAGGGAGCAGCTGCACAAGGTTTAGATACTTCAGGTTAAATTCTGTAGAAAAGCTTACACATAGAAAGAAGTTTTAACAATGTACATGATGCTAGCCTAGAATTTGAGTCTAAGAAAGGCAGTCTGTTGTCCTGCTGCTATTTACAAACGGAATTATTTTGATTTGACTGTCAGTGTGTTTGGGTTTTTTCCAAATTGTATTCTGCTATCATGAGTTTACATATTAAAATTGATAGACTTACCTTTCCAAATTTGTCATTTTAAAAAAATATATAAATTTTAGTTTAGTTTTTTGCAAGCCTGTCTATAGCTGAATGTTCTCTCTTAAAGGAAGTTATGTCAGAGTTAAAGGGATACAGGGTTCCTGTGGCAAACACATGCCACAGGCAGGAGAAGAAATCTCACCTGGGTTGCAGCACAGGAGACTGGAGTGGGCTGGTGTAGGGCCTTGTAATCTGGCAGTACAGTGTAAAGCATGGGATGCTGAACCCAAAAAATTTCTCCAGAACTGCATTTGCAATGTTCATGTAAATAATCTAGAACTATAACTTTTTATTTTTTAAACCTGCTTGCCAGCTGGCCAGCAGTATCTAAACTTGCTGGGCTTTTTTGGCCAAGAAGTTTGGCTCAGTTTTTACTCGTTTTACACTGAGATCCAAACGCTAATCAGAGGACAGTCTAATTCCTCTAAAAGACAAGTACCTCTCTGGGACTGGACTGTGCCCCACAGCAATACATAGTGTTCTTGCTTTCTTTTAAAAGCTGCTCTCCACCTTCCCTGCTCCCCCTCTTCTCTCCCTTTCCTCTTCCCCCAGGCTTGACAAGCCTCTGAGCCCAATTCTCAGGCAGATGCTGTTTCAGAAAAGGTGCATGGTAGGAACATCTCCTTGTGCTTTCTCGGGAAGAAAACTCAACTCCTCACCTGAGCTATCAGGCTCTGGGTCCCAACTACATGGAGGGGCCTCTGCTCCCTTGGGTGGTTTGGCATACAGCCTGAAGATTGTTCTTTCTTGCTAACTAGCTGAAAACCAGGTACCTGCTCAGGATTCTGGACTTTAGTTTCTGTTCAGTGAAATAGGTGTTTTCTGTTTTGGGCAGATCTGTGCCTAATTCTTTGACTTATAAGTCCTTTACTGCTTCTGGATCTCAGTTTAATAAAGCCAGCTGTTCAGCTCTTTCAATATCCACTCTGTTCAAACCTAGATAATTGTCTATCCTGTAATTACAGTGGTGAGCAGTGTCAGTACCTTAAATGTGCATTCCTGGTTACTCATAGCCATACTCTTCTCCTCTGTTCTAGTAAAAAGGAGCCAAATTTCCCCACTGGTATTGCTAAAACTACCTTTTCAAATCAAACCTGAGCAAATAAAGCAGCTCCTGTATATGCACTCTGACCTTAACTGTTTCCATGGCAGGTAACCTATTCTGTCTCCCTCTACTATACACCTGGAGTTTTCCCCATCAAATATGTCTTCACTGAAAAGATGAAAAAAAAAAAATCTGTTTGTAAAATGCCTAGATCTTTATCCTGAAAGAGGCAGTCTAGTTTTCCCCTGTTATAGTTTGCATTTTTGCTTTTGTTTCTGTATATCTTCATATGTACCAGAAAATACATTTAATTTCCATACTGGTTTTGATTACTCCTGGTTGGCAAACAATGAAGATTAATTGTTTTCTGATGTAGCAGAAACAAACATGATTCTTATTCACAAGTAACCTTGGCAGTGTCAAAAGGGGCATACACAGCCCTGGGAACAATTTTCTTTGCTAGCTCTACTTACAGAGCCACGGAAAAAAGTCTTTTTGTTGCTGTTTCTAAGATAAAACTATGGCAGAGAACTAAGATGCAATCCAAGTCTCATATTCAAATTAATAGGTAATTAAGCTGAAATGCATTTTTAAATTGCAGGAACATGAAAACAGTGATGCAACTGTTCTTGGGGTAGGTTTGCATGGAAAAGAAGTACAGGAAGCTGCCCAGCCCCATCACAGCCTGGGCCCCAGAGCAGCTGATGAGAGGGGAAGCTTTACTGGGGCAGGTACAGTGCTGTTTTCTACAACTTGTTTTACTTCCACCTTATGTTAGCAGCAGGGCTCTGTATAACAATATGTGGACATATAAGCTGGGATGAAACCTACCTCAGGCATCCTACTGTATCCCTGTGCCAAGCACAAACATGCCCTTAGTGAGGGATGGAAGAGGGGGCAGGTAAATCTTAAGGTAGATGTCTTTTTTTCACAGATGTGTATAAACACTCAGAGCAATTTAACTGCTTATAAAATGAAGAAAATGGATATATTTGCACTGGTAGATGATGGAAGAAAAAAATGTTATCATTCTACAAATGGTATCTTTTATATGTTTCCAAAGAGAGAAAGAAAACAAATAGCAAAATTAATCTATTCATTTTGCTCTGTGGTAATGTTTCTTCAAATTAAATTATTCCATAATGACCTATTCAGTGCTTTGCATTATCTTTGAAACAAATAGTCTATTATTTTAGTGATTCTCTGGCCTTTAAAAATGTGTCTCAGTTCTTCAAAAAGTGATGTAGGAAAGTAATATTTTCTTCTGAGTCACAAATAGGTAACAGGTACTGGAATTCTAAAAATCTTAGTTCCTAGGGGTGTGGTCCCACTGAATTTCTGTCCCTAAGTTTTGCAATGGCAGAACAGGGGACTGAGATCAAACAAGAATGAGGACAAGACTGTGACTGAAGCCCACCTCACAGTGAGCTCACTGAGATCATCTCACACTGAACTCAAACTACCTTTCCTTAGTTGCAGTAGTTTTGCAGAAGCAAGAACTAGAAAATTAGGTCTCTGTGCACATTAACAATGTTAATAAAATCTTTTTTAGTTGTAAGTGTAAAAGTCAAATTTCCAGTGTTTAATAGTGGGGCATACTTGTGCTTAATTTGGGTTCAAACAGCCTTTCAGTTAGCTAATTTGGCATTGTGAGGATGCTGTACCAAAATATTGATCTTGTTCTGAGAAAAAAGCCAACTGAGCTCAGTGTGAGTCTGTGCTGAAACCATTATAGGATTAAGCCCTATGTGGCAGCTATAACATTTGAATTAAGAGACACAGTAGAATATTTTGCAGCTTTTCTAATTAAAATAATAATTATGTAGTGTCTATCAGCATGGAATTCCAAATGTAAGCCTCAGGGTCAAATGGCTGAGAAAACTGAAACTCTGCTCCCTTCCTGGGTAAAAAAAGGAGATGAAGCCATTCTATGCAGCTTCATTTACATAAATTGCAAATATTGTTTACAAATAACACCATTTACTGTGTTCTGCTCTTCATAAATGACAAAATATTCTTACTCATGCACCACAGTAGCATGAACCCCAGAACTGGTAGGACATTCTCATCAACAGGCAGTGATTCTATGTTTGATAGTGCAGTAAAGAGAGCTCATTTAGAGGGTGCATTATATTCTTATGAGCACAGGTGGTGTGCAGAGCTCTGGTGCCCTTCAGTACAGCAGGTAAAGCTCATTTAACCTGGTTAACTTTGGGGCTGAAGAGAACACATGGGCAAGATATAGTTAGGATGCCTTTTTGGAAACTCAGCACCAAACCTGCAGAAGTAGACTTGAAATCATAGAACTGAGCCAAATTAGCTACACATCAGAGTAGATGCTGGTGAGGTGATTTTCCTTGAACTGAAGCCGTGTGGTGGAGGATCAATCAATCAATTTATGAACACCTCGAGGGTAATAATAGTCTAGTGAATGTGAATTTGTCAAGGACAAATTGTATCAAACCAATCTAATTTCTTTCTTTGACAGGATAAGTGAATAAGGGGAAGCAGTAGATGTGATCTATCTTGGCTTCAGTAAGGCTCTTGAGTCTCCTACAGAGCATTCTCATAAGCAAATTATAGTATATGATTAAATCACTGCAGAGAAGGCTCACAGCTGGTTGAGAAAACAAAATCAAAGAGAAACTATCACTGGTTTTTTGTCAAACAGGGAGGACATGTAAAATTTTGTATTTCTGAGTCCATTTATATCCAATCCTTTGCTGATCAATGATCTGGATGATGAAATCATGAGGATGCTTTCGAATTTGGAAGGAGTTCCAAAAAATAGGAAATTGTTCCAAATCAGCGGATGGGAATTTGATAGAGGCACATGCAATTGCAATAGAAGTGCTTTGCTTGTATGAAACTGGGGAGAAAACCCTTAGGAAGCAGTATAGGACACAGAAGGAGTTAGGAGGACAAAGACAGTGGCAACAGTGTGACACTACTATGTTTTAAAAAAAAAAAATCTTCTTTTTCTTGGACAAATTAATTTTCATTTGTGAAGGGTAAGAGGTTCTAGGTGGCTCTAGATGACCTTGCTTGAGCAGAGAGGTTGTCAAGGTGACCCCCAGAGTCCTTTGCAGCCTCAACCCTTCTGTGTTTCAGTATCAATTTCACTATTGAGACCAGTGATACCTCATTTAGAGTGAGGTTTCAGGCTTCAGACTATGGGAAAGATGTAAACAAACACTCAAAGGCAAAAGGAAGGTGAGTTAAATGATAAAGGCTTGAAGAACTTGACATCTGAAATGGGTTGAAAGTGAAGTAGGCCACCTCTGTATCATTTGTTGAACAAACACTCAAATGTCCTCCAATTGCTTAGTGTCATTAAAGCACATAACCAACATTTGGAAACTTGGGCTTCAACAGACTTCTGATATATGTTTGATTTTGTGTCATTTTGTTGTGTATTTAAAAGCTTAGATGTTCTTTATTTCTTTCTCTGCAATTGAAGTTCATCATGTTTACCATGTTTTCTTGTTTGCCTTTTTGCTGCCTTTTTTTGTGTACTGAAATATCCCTAGACAGAAGAAACTCTGCTGTTGATGTTGGCAACTAAGATTTACAGAAAAAATATAATTTCAGCTCTGTGTATTTAGGGCTTTGTAAATTTTGTAGCATTATACCACTTTCCTCTGCATTTCTGTTGTACTGATTGGAGCAACACAGGTAAAGAAAATGAGTAATGTTAGTCAAGAAAATACTGTGGCTTTATAGAGTAACTATTCATGAAGGAAAAAGCCTTGAAACATTTCCAGAACTGGAGGCAGAGAATTTATTGTTCCTGCTGGATCCCAGAATAACTACTGCTTTGTGTCATCATTTTATAATCCTTGTCTGTCAATAAACATAACTGTAGCTAGCAATAAAAATGATACAGGCTCAGTCAGGCAACGCTACCCTGGTAAAACAAATTTATGAGCCAGTTAATATTTTTAATCCTGTTACAGAGATGACCTCAAAACCCAGACCATTTATTTAAGCCTCTATCCCCTAAAGGAGCACATGTGGATGTCAGATAAATGAAATCTGCTTTTGAATCATGTTGATCTTGGGCTGAGGTTGGGCAACAAGAGGGAGAAAGGGTGGAACTGTGGACATCTGTCTGCAAAACAAACCAGCCCCATTAGTGTCTGTCTCCTGTCCAGTACAGAGTTGGTGAAACACTCTTGCAGGCTCAAATTAAGCCATTCATTTGCGAACACAAAATTCAGTATGCTACATTTTTCCCTTCCCCACATCAGTTACATGCCAGTGATTATTCCAGTTCTACCATTGATCTAAGATGACTTTTCACAACAGGGAGTCATTCTGTTTACCCTGCTTCAGAAGTCTCTGAGATGTTATTTGATCTACAGCATCCATTAGATGCACAGAATACATTTCCTTCTCTATTGTTTCATCTTATTAGGAAGATATGGCAATGACACTGTCTGCTAATTGCTATCCAACTAGTGCTTTGTGCCTTGTTAATTTTGACTAAGACTCTTTTCCTACATAGCACACTGTAGATATTGCTAATAGGAGAAAGACAGGTAGTTAATTGGTGTCTTGAGTGTTATACAGACAAATGAAAATTCACTGATAATCAGTTTTTCTTTGATGGAAGGGTCAGCTCTTGTCACTAGTTGCTACACTGTCCTTTCTCTCTGTGCTGCAAAGTACAGTATTTTATACTTGTAATGGCTACCAGAAGAATATATACTGCTGCCCACAACTTTTAATGAATTATTATGAAAAATGGTTACCTTTTAAACCCTGGCCAGATATTGTCCTGAAAGTGAAAGCCAGGGAGGGTCCTAGGTCAGAGTGTATTTTTACACTGATTGTCTGAGTCTCCTGGAAAGTCTGCAATGTACCAAGGCAAGACACAGTTACAGGTTATAGGCACCAAGTATAAAGTAAGAGTGGCTACAAAGATATGTTCTTATTTGGGGAAGCCAGATGAGTCAGTCTGGCAATAGAAGTTCTACTTCTAGTTCTCATCTGTCATATAAGAGAGGAATTTTTGATGGCTCCAGACAGCGATCCTTTGAGTCCTGAAAGAAAATAACCAAAAGTGCAAGGAAAAGAGTTTTCTTTCACCCAAGCTACTTACAAAATCTCTTTGTTCTTGGACTTAGACCCAAATCCACATCTTCTGCACTGCCTCATCAAAAATACAGGTTGATGTTTCACTTCTTATGTCTTGTGTATACCAATCCTCTACTGCATCCATGAACATGCATCTCAGGCAAAACAAATGATGATCCTTATAGAGTTAGAGCTAATTGTTGAGATACGTGGACAGAAACAGCAATCAAATATCCTAAAACAGGATAACAGAAGCTTTCTGGTCATGAGCAAATATATTTACATTCCTGGTCTTATAGAAAAGATGCATTGTGTCAGTTATTTTCCTGCAAGTTGGGGGTTTGTAGAGAATTGGTATTCTGCAGCCTCCACTAAATGTAGAACTGAGTATGCAGCATCTCTGAAGTAATGCCAAGACTTTTAGATATATCTGCTTGCATTAAAGACAAATTTTGTAGCCATGCAGAATGCCATACATCATATTCAGTGTCTCTCTGTTCACTACAAAGGTTTACTTGTGAAAAAATGTTCTGGTTTCACTGTTAATTTTATTCAAGTTTCTGCATGTGAAGAACAGCCTTCAGACAAATAATCATTTAAGTATAGCAGCTGAAAACAAGCGCTAGGAAGACTGCAGCATCTATTAATTTCTTAGACATTAGAATGACTCTCTAGATAACAATCAGAAGCTGCCAGACAAGAAAAATCAAGGAGTAAGGTAAATGAAACAAAAAGGCCCAATAAATTCAGTACAGTGTGGTGACAGTCAAATTCTAGATGTAGCTTCCTGTTGAACTGCAAGAAGGCTGCGTGTGAGCTTAATCATGTGTAATGATATGGATGAGCCCAGCTCAGAGCAGCACCCTTGCACTCTTCATTCTGCCTAATGTGCCAGGGCTCCACAGAAGCTGATGAGTGCCAACTTCTCAACCACTGTCTGAACGTACAGATATTATCAATTCAAAAATAACACCTCTATCAGAAAATATTTTACCTACACTGTCATAATAACACCTACGATTAGAGAGGGGGAAAAAGAAACCCATGAGTTTTTATCTCTTCTCTCCTGGTTTGGTTTTTTGTGCATTTGAAAGCAAACTGCACATCGTCTGTTTCAATGTTTGCTCAGTCTAGTCACTCTGTTATTCTTGGGGCTAAGGGAGGGGCTAGGGAAGGAGAGAGACAAAAGAATCACACAGCAAAAAAAGGAATAGGATAATATTATTTTAAAATCTGGAAAAAGATATTAACACAGGTTTTTATGGATGCATCTAGAGAAGGAAAGGCAAAGTGTTTTAACTGACTGGATTTTGAGTTTGGAGAAAGGAAAGGCTGTGTCAATATTCTCCCTGCAGGGAAGGCAGAGAGAGCAGGAGAGGAAAGCAGGTGAGAATCTTCCTCCCTCCTGTGGTTGCCATTCTGTGCCTGTGTGTGTGCATTTGCTACACACAGCCTCGGCGAAATGCTGAAGTACTTCTCTCAGAAGTCTGTCTGTGAAAGAGCAAACATTTCTGTAAGTTCCCTTCCTCTCTGTGTCTTAGTGCAATTGTCAAGTTTGAAAATTACAGACGTTGCATGTGCTTAAGGAATTGCTAACTCACCCTTCTGATTTCCTCCTTCTCTTCTTTTCACCAGGTGGGCAGTTTTCATTTTTCACATTCAGCTTCACTCCTTGTTTTTGCCTTTCAAATCTAGCAGTGACGCAGGAAGAAAAAATAAAGACATCAATAGTATAAAGAATATCTCATTAGTTTTGATTTATTATTTTTTCCCTTCCCTTGCACAGAAAACTGTAGATTTAATTTCAAGAGAACCTAACTGGTAAACTGCAACTGAGCAGGAATTCAGCTGGAGAAAAAATGCAACTCAACATGAGCAGTTTTTATAAGCTTACTTAAATCCCTTATACACGAGCTCTTTCTTTCCCTCTCCCACACAATGTGTGTCACATTGGCTCTTGTAATTCTGACTACCCTAAAAGGCCACCTTGAAATTCATTTCACAAAATATCATTTCCAAAACATGTTTTCAAAACTTTATTTATTATTAGAGAGGGGAGCTGAAAATTTAACCTTTGATTTAGACTAAATAACTTTTTGCCGGTTCACCCTGAACTGTCATTTCTGTTGAACGGACTAAAAGAGGCAGAACATCTGAGGAAGCAAAAATCTGTTTTCTGAAAATGCTATGGTTCTGCCAGTGTCCCACAGACAAGCTGGAACTAGCCTATCTCAAGCTGCTTTAAAAAATAGTATTTGTATTACTGCAATATTTCTTCTTCGAAAATAGGTGATTTTAATGATGGATTTATAGGTGATGGAGGCAGCCATTCCCCCAACCCCTCTGCCACAATGTGTGGGAGCCTTTACCTATTGCTATATCCAGGCAGAGATTATTCCAGATATCTGTTTAGTGATTGAAATGGCTGAATGAGTTTTCTACTCACCATGCAACTAGAGGGAACTGGACCCACAGTCTGCTATTAATCCTCATTTCTTTTTCGCAAAGGTTTTGGTTGTTTTCAGAACTCAGATGCTGAGGCAAATTTTTGTTTCCTAAAACTTGTTCCGATTTTCCAAGTGACTAGATAGGTAACACGGCCTGGGGAAACAGGAATGGGGGGGAAGGAGGAACAGGAAGGAATGGCCACTGTCTAAAATTGACCCTGACATATCAGCTTTTTTGGGGATTGGGGCCTGCATTGCCCACATCTCTGTAAAGTGCTTAGCACATTTTGGGCCCTGTGAGCTGTTGCATTAATAATGACCTTGGCTCGCACAAAACAAACAGCCTTAAGCTCAGGCCAGTCAATATTTAACCTGGGCTGTGAGGGAAAAGAAGGTGGCACTCCAAGCACCATCCATCTGTGTTCCAAACTGCGAGATAAAGCTCTCAGCCATCAGGCAGATGTTCACATTATATTCACGGCTGCTGCCTGTTGTTTCATCAGCACTGGAATTAACAGGTGAACAGGTCTAACAGCTTAACAGTAAGAATTACTTGAAATACTGTCTTTGGCTCCTGATCTTTTCTTCAGTGTTCTCTGAGGACCCAGGTCAATGTCAAATTCTTGTTTATGGCAAGAGCAGGGCATAAGTGTGGCAAAAGGGGAAAGAATGCATCACTTCATACCAGGGCAACTCAAGATGGGTTGGGCCGCTGTTCATCTGACATGCACTTCAGTTAATGGAAGAAGCTATTCAGGAGAAATAATATTTAGGAAATATTCATGAAAAAGAATAAATGTAAGTCCAAAATAGTAATCCGTACTCCGGGCTTTTGCAGTGCTAATGTAAGGCCATAGGAAAAGGATATGATGCTATACAGAATTTATGAGCAACTGAAAACAATGTGAGATGTTGCAATAATGCTAGCAATAACAATTTGTGTCTTTGCAGTGTTCTGTGCAAAAATACCATAGAAAAATAATGTTACACAGTTTAACAATCAATGATCTTTAGAATCTTGTACTACTGAATGAGTTTTTCCTGAGAGCATTCTATCTATGATGGCAGAGAAGAAGGGAGAGAAAAATTCTCTGTATTCGTTTTAGGTTTCCAAAGCAGTTTCCATTTCCTAAGGAAAATGCTACTGGAGGAAAAAAAAAAGTAACTTTTATTCACCATTTTGTAACTATTAAATACAGATGCACCAGAATACAAAATCTTTTATTTTTAATTTAAAAATGTATGAGTGTTATAAATACGTTAAACTGCTTTGTTGTTATGGGTCAGCACAGACTAAAAAAATGTATTGTTAGACAAGCTGTAGTCAATATTGATTTTTGTACTTCCGAGATTTTTAGCCAATGATTACATATTTGTGAATATGCATTTTGAAATTCACTTCTGCTAGCAATACTGTTTCTACAAATAAAGATTATTTAGTTCCTCTTTAGGGAGAAAATCCAGATAAGCAGAGCCTTGTAAAGAAGGTTTGGGAACATTTGTTGGGGAGAGTTTGTATGGGAGGAGGAGTAGGAGTGTAAAGCAGTTCTGAGTACCAATAAAAAGCAAAATATCTCTAGAGAGACTTCATTTGTGTTTTTTTCCTGTAGTGAGAAAGCTTTTTAATGAAGGAAATGTCCTTTAAATTCAATGCTAAGTGATGTTAAACTGAAGTGCACATTATGGCACCAATCTAAAAGACTAACAGGTGTTTAATTTCTGTTGAATGATAAACTACAAGGTTTTTTGTGAGACTATTGGTGTTAGGGGCTGCTTGTTTACAGCTGGGATCCTTAAGGAAAGGAAACTTTAACCTTGACAGAACAATAGAAACTGGAAAAGAAGTGACTGGCGGAACGACTCCATTTCCTTTCAAGGGCGCAGAGCAGCAGTGCAAGACATCATCCGGTGTGACACACAGAGGCTTTAACAATAGCACATGTGGAAAACAGCTTAAAAATTTTTCAAAATAGTGACAAATTTCTAGAACAATGAATGTTCAGACCTAACGTCCTTCAGCTTTCTTGCTCCCTGCTCCTCATCCCAGTACACTTATACAAGAGCTTTATATCATACCTATGGTTCAGCATTTATAAAATAAATCAGTAATATGATGTAGTGTCAATAGGAACATGAAGAATTTTGTTTAGTTTTAAATCATTTTGTTTAATGGTACAAACTAGCTGATGAAATTAAACCTCTAGTGTGTGCCCTTTCCTGGCAATCAAGTTTTGCAGAACAAAGAGAACAGAAACAGCTGAACAGAGTCTCTCTCACCACCACCTCAGTCACTATATAAGCTCAGCTGGCTTGTTTATAGCACTCCAAAGTTAATTTTGTATGTGCTTATAGTTTAGTGGCAGAAAGTCCACCTATATTCTTCTTGTTGACTGGGTTGTTTTTTCCCAGTAGCTTAATGTGAGTCTGCAATACTGAAGGAAAAGCTCAAGTTACTGATAATTTCCTTGGGTCATATCCATTGCATGATGTTTTTAGGACTGCAGAAGCCATGTGATGGCTCAGTTCTGTTTTCCATGATTATACAAACTGCTGCTGAAAACAATATTTAGTGAGGAAAGCAAGACTGTGCCCCAGGGCATGAGGCGGACATCCTACTTCCACTGACCATTCCTGAATGACAAAGAAAACAGGATTTGACTGAAATGGCACAGCTAGGAATAAGAGCAATACAAATACCTACAAAAGCAGTATAATTAACACGGAAAAGCCATGTTTTGATACCATTATAAGTCAAGGGACTGGTTTCCTGCAATGACTGTACCTCTTTAAGATTGTGTAATGAAGCTAAAAAGGTTCCTTTGCAATCTGTGACCTCTGCGACTTTTCTAAACAAGGGCATGGGATGCTTCAGAGGCAGCAAGTTTGGAGTTGCTGTATGTTAATTGACTCATTAGCTTTCACAAAAACAGTGACCCCTACTAACATCTCCTTTACATGGCCCTCTCCATATTGAGTTCTTCCTCTGCCCTGACAGGTTACTTCATCCAGTGGATGTCAGTCTCCTTCCTCCCTAATTACTTCTCCAATTCCCATTTGGTGCTGAGCATGGACTAGATTTCTGTACAACTCTTCTCCAGGTTTTCCATGTCTTCCTGTTTGTTCTGGGTAATTTTTTGCTTTCTGTGCCTCTGCAGCTTCTGTTCTATTTATAAATATCACCAGAGTGACAGTGGTTAATGCGAACACACAGAAATTCTTGATGCCAGAATTATGAAAATCTCCTCTTGATGGTGTTTTTCCATTATTCACCATACAAAGTGCTGAAGCAGACCTCAAGGAATGTTGGTTTCTTTATTTTTCCTTGCATCATCCCCAGTTTCAGCTGATCATTGATTTCTTCTGAGCTAGGATTCAAATATATTGGACTCTGTTCCTTCTGGCTCCTAGGGATTTTTTGACTGCCATCTGACCAGGGCCCCCATAGCTTTCATCTGTTTTCACTCCAAAACTGTCTTCTAAAATATAAAATGATGGCCTCTAGCCAGCATGTTGCCTTTTACTTTTCCTGTGGTCCAGACCTCAGCTAAAGATTTAACAAAAGCAAAAAAAGCTCTGTTTCAAGCCAAATAAAGGAATAAAATCTAAAAGTTTTTCCAGATGAGAATGTTGGACATTTCACAGGCAGCTCATATGCTCTTTGGCAACTGAAATCCAGCACAAGCTTTGCTCACATAATACAAAATAGGAGGTTTTTTTAATATAAACTATTTCTGGAGCTTCCAATTGTTGCCTTTGTCTTTTAATACCTCTTATTTTATAAAAACTACATGAAAAGATGAAAGTACGTGAAACTTTGCATCTGTGGAGGCAGACTTCCTGGGTTGTCATCTCCAGTTCTGTCCCAGGAGTGCTGGGTGGCAGCAGCTGCTTGTACTTTGGTGAACACCACTCTGGGCAGCTCCCTCTTGCATACAGGTGATCAGTCCCTCAAGGGTACACAGCACTGTCCTGAATTTTCCCATCCCTGTGGAAGACCCCCTCCTTGCAAGGACTCACAAGTCTAGTCTCAGTCTTATAGGTGATGTCTATACCTGAAGAACTATGTTTTTCTTTGAACACCAACAGCAGAGACCCCATTTCAGAAAAGCACTGTGATCAAACTCTGCTGCACTCAGGGGAATCTGCTATTTAAAATCCATTGGAAGTGGGGCATTGAAAGCTGATTATACTCATGCTTAGTGCACTGTGAGCTTTTGCTTGCTATTGAAATGACTTTACAAAGAGAAACTCAAATGAGGGATGGATTGGCAGAGAGGATAAACTCTTTCCCTCCCCCTTTCCAAATGACAGGCCTGCTGCAATGTATTTATATACCATATTATGCTAAGCTTTTTCACAATACAAAGTACTATTCAAACACAATGTGTGATTACTACAATTTCCCCTCTTTGGTTCACAGATATTATATCTGTAAGCATCTCTTAATTTGCTGTTTGTGATACTCAGTGCTGGACAGGATTTTCCTATTCCTTTCACGTTGCCTGCAGAATTTCCCGTTGCTGTACAGTTCCCACCAGGGCAGCATGTGCACATGTCTATGCTGGGGCAACCCAAAGCCAGACTGGGCTGCTCTCAGCCTGCTGGGGAAGATAGTTCTGGATGTACCACTGGAAGAGATGATTCAGAAGGATTCATGACACTAAAGCACTACTGCCCAAATAAATGAAACACATTTGGAATGTGTGACACTTAGAACTGATCCAGCTGGAAAATGATTTTAAACAGAAGATGGTGAATCTTTTATTTCTCAGATGTTTTTGAGAGAGAATAGATGTATCCTCCTCCCAAACCAGAGACTTCTTTCCTTCCTCCTTAATTCTGAGAACATCTTACTTGGCATAGGCTTTTTTGAGCCACTGATGCAAAACTAAGTTTAGCTCATGAAAACAAAATCACAAAAATTACTTGTTATTCTTTAAGACCTAGTTTCACATACCAAAGCATATGCAATAGGGTTTTTATTCCTTGTTCTATTCACTTTACCTTTAAATAGTTATAATCCATTAAAGATATTATTTCTGTGGGGTATTGTTTTGCATGGATTCTGGCAGCCACTTTGAGAGTCTTAGCATCAGCAGTATCAATGCACTGAATCGTATCAAAAATTTCTCTCACTTTTCCAAGTGCAGCTAGAGTACTGAGGTCCCAAATACAGATATTTCCTGTGAAGATTAAGGGTGACCTTTAATTAAGCTGAACAAAAGGCTGCCAGCTGCTGCTTGAAGCCTAATATTGCAATGGCAGGTGAGGAAGAAGTAGATGTGGATGGAGCTTTTGAAAGTGATGGTGAGACAGAAGTGTGAAGAGGTGGGGAATATGGAGATGAGTTGAAGGGGGGAGGAATATAGAGGCACCAGTGTGAAATATAAGAGAACAAAGGATTAAGAGGAACAAGGAACAGAAAAAAAAATTGAAATTGCACTGTGAAAGGAGATCTCTTCTTATGAAGAAAGCACAGAAGGTGTGGCACGCACAGTTTAGCCAAGTTGTGGACCTTGTTGCTGTCTGTGCTTTTATTGTAAGGATAGATTCCAAACAGAAAAGAGAGATTCTTAAATTAAAGGACTGAACTTGCCTAAGAGAAAGAAAATTAACCATGGACAAAATCAGGGTGCAAACTGGATTTCTATTTCTAAGAAAAGGAGCTTTCCTAAAAATTAAGCTCTGTGGGATCTCTTAGCTAAAGCCGCCACCTTTGTTGAAGGTGGCACTGGATAACTCCATGAAAGCAATCATATGACATGAATCTTCCCCAGCCTCTATTTCTACAATATATCAAATTTACACATACATAGGTGTAGAATTAAATGAAATATGAAATGAGCAATTTGAAAGTTTACATGACCTTCAATGGTGTTATTGTGGAAACTGTTACAGTACCACCATAGCAGTAAATGCTCATTTCATTTGTGTTGGGGGAATTTGTTTCTTGAAAACATTATTGTCATGGTGTATTTCACCTAAGACATTTTCAATAAGAAACAAAATGTTCTATAAGCAGAATGGCTTTAATATAGCATTGCTCCTTGAAACTGAAAGAACCTTAGGAAAAAATTGTTTCTATAATAATGAGTTGCACAAGAAAAAGTGACCTGAGAATGTTGGGGGAGGGGGAAGCAGGAGGCAGGAGTTGCTGTTGGCTTTCCTAGTCCAATTCAATGAACTACTGAGTGGTATTGACATGGAAATTAATGGAGCGAATATTGTTCTTTAGAAGATATATTCATAAATATGAGAAACTCACTGCAAGTGGAAGTCTCTGGTCTCTACATGTGCCAGGGACTGGCTCTTTTATGTTTCAGTGCACAAATTAGAGATGCTTCCCAGGCTTTTGGAAACAATTCCAGATTTTTGGCAACTTCATCATTAGAGCAGTGCAGCCTGTTGGAACAAACAAAAATTAATTCAAATCATTAAGATTTCATTTGTACTGTGGTCACCTCACCTTCCTGCTCTTTATTTTTGCTCTCTTCATTCTCGGATTCATTCTTCCAACATTACTTCTTTCAACACTACTTCTTTTCTTAACATCTTTTATGATATTAATTTTCACTGTCTTGGAGACTAGCAGATGCTGTCTCACTTTCCACTCCAGCTCCACCTTCTTGTTCTTTTACAGCTTACATAAAACTGATGCTGTTTGGGTTTTGCCTTTTTGGTTTTGCCTTTTTTCTCTGTATTCTTCACATATATATTTGTAACTCAGTACTCAGCCCTGGGGGGAAGGGAGGGGGGGGAGGGGGTGTGGGCTTTTGTGGACATCTTTCCCTAACTGCCTCTGAAGGCTTTCAAAAAAGACCCCCTTTTATATTACCTCCTTACTAAAATTATCTTGAGTTTCATTTCCAGGTTGGGCAAAAGGCAACAAAACTGGCTGCACTAAATAGGAGTCCTTAACTCACCCAGCAGAGCAGGGAAAGAAGCAAACATTGTATAAAAAGAACTTCCTTAACAACAACAGTGATAAAAGTCTTGCACTGATTTCACATACATTGCTAGCCTTTTCCTAACTTGGACAGCATATGAAACACATGTAAAAAGGTTTGTGACAAGTAAAATAAATTTTTTTAAAAATCAGCTAAGAATCAGCAGTTTAATAAAAAAAAAAAGAAGACAGTTTAGGATAGCCATGCTAAAATAAATGTAGTTTTTAAAACAGCTACATTTTGAACTCATCAAGGGAGATGGTAAAATAAATACTCTTCAAAGTGTTTCATCAGTTTCCTACAGTTAGTCTTCCCAGTGCTTTAAAGTTTTTCTCTCTCCTCCACAGATATGTAGAAAAGTACCTCTAATGCCTTGTCTTTGTGAACAGAAAATAATACGCCTTAGATAGCTAGACCTTTCAAATATCATGAATAAGCACTTAAAAATGTCTCACCAGCTGAGAAGAAAGAAAAGTAACTTAGATCATAAATGGATCAGTTTCAGAAATTGTAGTGATTAACACCATAATAAATCTTAAGAAAAACATCCATGAGAAAGATTCTGCCACCTTTATGCAGACTTAATAATAACTTACTTTGAAAAAGAAATCCCCACTGGAATTTAGTGAAGGAAGATGCTTAGCAGTCAGTTTAAGTGTGTCAAAGCCTGATCCAATGGTTGCAGAACTTTAGAGATGCTATTTTTGGCTATCTTAAATATTCACTCAGTTTGGAAGAGAACAATTTAATAAGCATGAGTCATCGTGGATTTGTGAAAGGTAAATCATCTCAGACAAATCATAGTAGTTAATGAAATAACTGCTGGTATAGACAGAGCCAGCAGATTTAACATATTTGGGTTTTCACAAACCTGTAGTTAACTTTAGACATGATGGATTATTGTGTCATGATCTTTTCAAATACAGGACAGGTAATAAAGTAAAACAAAATAAAATAGCTAAGAAACATCAGGGAGGTGGAAAGCAAATGGCTGAGATTACAAAGGCCTTAGCATTTTCACAAAAGCAGGGACCCAGAGGCATCTCCACTGAGATCAATGCCTTTTAATACCAGCTTACATAATATTTAAAAACTGATGGCCTCTCATGAAGGTTCATTAGATTTTTGCCAATGGCTTTAGGTTGTGTTCTGATCTCATAATCAATTTATAGAGCATATGAAATTACATCTTATGTGTTTCAGGAGGATCTTGCAGGCATGGCCAAACCAGAAACACAACAAAAGGAGATGAAAAGAAATTTATTGTTTAAAGTTATACCTTTAAAAAGAAATGAGGCATTTGAAGTAATATTCACATCATTCAAATGACATTTGATTTGCTAATATGATTGAGACAAAGGATTCATGTTTGATGCAACATCAAGTATTTCCAAGCACACATGTACACAGGAGCAGCTGCAACAGCCAAGAGGATTTGCTTTAGTCATCCATATGTGTTCTGTCACTTTTCAGTGTTGTTACCTGTGCTTGAGGGTGTAAAGGCAATTCCTTTCTGAACTGTGAACTGAATGCTGGTGATAGAAAAGGCCCTTCAGAAGAAAACTAATTTACAGCTTAAGTCTGATTATTTCTAAGACCTCCAGCAAGAGATTCACACTGTGTATTTTTAGCTGCAGGTGACCTGAATCACTGTCTGGTGATATCTCTTATATAGGAAAGCTTGACTGCTCTACTCAACATGTACTGCATGAAGTAGATGCCTCTTTAGACCATACAGTGCTGAGTAGTAGGAAAATTAAGATTCTTAAACTGATATGAAAAGTGTAGCGTATATCCAACAAATAAAATTAAACTTGATTGTATAGATTTTTGGACAAATAAAGGCTTGAGACAGTTTCTATAAATCCAGAAGGAAGAAATGTAAAGACTTCTATGATATTATAGTGTCTTACTAGTGCTGATGTACTGAAATCAGGATATTTTAGCATGCTTTGAAAGATATGTGGTTATTAAATGTAGTATATTAAAAGTGTACTGATCAATTGACCATTGTTGGAATCCAGGGCACAGAGAATGTCTCTCTGCCTGTTTTAAGAGACTCTGACCCTCAGCAGAACACTGATTTTTAACCTTTGTCCCTGCGAAAAATTGCCAAAACTTTGGGATGAGTTAGAGCACACAGGTAGTAGTGTGTAGTAGTAGTAGTAGTTGTAGTAGTAGTAGTAGTGTATCACAGAGTGAAGAATTTAGGGTTTTAGGATTTTAATACGAGAGTGAATAGGACACAAGATGGAGGATTTTGGATGTTGTCCCTTCTTCCTTCTTGTCCCTCTTCAGCTCTATTTTCTGTAGCACTGGTGGCAGAAAGTTACTGGTTAGAGAAAGCAGTAGTGTGGATGTTACGTGAATAGATTAGTAGAAGTTATTGGTAGAAAAGTAGAAACAAAGTACATGTTAGAAAGTAATTGGACTGAAGAGCTTTAAAAGGCCTTGGTTTTGGGAGTTTGGGGCCCATTTTGTGCCTCGCTTCTCGCATGCTACGTCTGGTGTGCAGATGGTGTGCTGAACTTAAGATAAGAATAAACAAAACCCTGAAGACCAAGAGAAAAGAGAGTCCTGCACGTTCTTCACCATTGGAAAAGAACTCAGCAGTGGGAACTCCCTACAAAGGGCCTGGGGGGTTGGGTTCCCACATTTGTTGGGACCAAAAAAACCAACAACCATCTGGCAAATTTAATCATTGACTTATTTTGCTTTGATTGATTGAGTAGGCAACTAACAAAATTATCTGCATTTAAAAATCAAGTACTTGGATTTTATCCCTTGGGATAGTCACCACTCAACCTGTTTTTAACAATGAGGGTGGTAAAACACTGGAAACAGGGTGCCCAGAGAGATGATAGATGTCCCATCCCTGGGAAAATCCAAGGTCAGGCTGGATGAGGTTCTGAGCAGCCTGATCTAGATGAAGATGCCCTTCTCCATGGGAGGGGAGCTGGACTTGATGACTTTAAAGATTCCTTCCACCTCATGCTATTCAACAATTCTATGATTTTTTTTTTTTTGGTTGGTAGAAATTTGCCTTCTCTTGAAAAGTCACTCATCTTTTAAAATGTCGTGATGGTGTATCATACACATAAGGTTTATAGTATCACCCTGCATTGCAAACATTTAAATTAGTTTAGGTACCACTGGTATTACATTAGCAAATGTTTTGCACATATTTTTTTAAGATTAAATACTGCTCTGCACAGTTCCATGCAGACTTGTTCCACACAGCTCCCATGAACTGTCTGCACACAAAGTTGAATACCAGTTAATAAGGCAGGATTCTGGATGGCAAATTGGGCCTACAACCCCAAAAATATATTTAATACATGTAAGTCTGCTTACCAGGACAGAAACAAGCAAAACACTGCATTTTTAAGTGTGGTATTTCATTTTAATTCAAGATCTATAAAAACGTGTCAGTCAAACACAGTTTGTGTGATATTTCACAGCAAACATCAATAAACATCAACTCACAGGAATTTTCATCAAAATCTTGCCTCCAGGAATCCCACAGTTAGTGCAGGGTAAAAGTCAGGCTTTGTGGACAAGATGATTGTATGCCTGAAGGTCAGCAAACTAGCACTTGGATCAATCAATAGCGGGGTCATCGACTACAAACACTCTGCTCTGCTGCAGATTCTGGGAATGGACTCCACCACCAGAAGCAGGAATCTGAGCTGCAGTCCTGGCCACTGGGAGAGGCAGCATTCTTCCTACAGCTTTGCTGTGGGCATTTGAAGTTCCAGAGAGCAACGTGCACTTCAAGCTGCATAGCAAACAGTCAGGATTGCCAGACTGACTCCTTCTGGGATCAGTGGGCAGCAGTTGTGATGCTTGTTAGCTATCTGAAGGATTTATTAGTTATCTGCAGGGTCTATTAGCTATCTGTAGGGCTTGTTAGCTATCTGTATGGTTTTAAAATATTTTTTTTTTTCCAGACAGGATACAAACAAGCTCTGTTCACGCCCCAAGGCTTGAGTCCTACTTCAAATCTCACTTAATGCAATTGTGCCTGATACTATTCTGAGACTGCCCACAATGCCTGCTGGTTTTCAGTCTCTAAAGAATGAATAATTGGGAATGAGAGAACTTAAATCTATAAATGCCAGAAGGGTATAAATTGCTCTACTTACGTAAGTAGAGGAAGAAGCTATAAAAGTAAGCAATAAACAACAGAGGTAAGCAATACTGAATATGAATTTTCTACTAATTTCTGTCAGTGTTTTAAAATTGAACAATAAGTCATTCAAGAAACCTTCTACTGCCGCACTACCTTATTTTGCTTTCTGCAGTAATTTTTTCAAACTTACATTAGGAAACAGCTAATCATAATTTCTCAGTGGTGTTTTTTCTCCAAGGAAAACCTTCACTGTTCACAGCAGTTAGCATTGAATTCTTGTAGTCCTCCAGAGATTTGCACTCATTTCCCCAGTAAAACTTTATGCTGTCAATATTGCCCCTTGGTTCTTTACAAAACAGTACCTAGAATGTTTCTATTTGTTTATAGTGGAGATTTTATTATCTTGTAATTTCCTTACATAGCCTTCTCTTAGGAATAAATCTAGGTTATATTGGCTCTATTTCTTATGATTCTGTGGATAATGTGTCCCCTACAGTCTAGGAAAACAAAGGAAAACACAATTCATCTTTTTCTTGCAATTCTGTGCAATACTTTAGCTACTTTAATCTCATTTCTTACATATTTTTAATCTCACTTGTATTTTAATGATTTCTTTTCTGAAATTAGAATCTGTAGTATGTAAATTGTGATAAAGAAAAGACAGATACTGGACTTATTTCAATTTTATTTGAGCCCAGCCAGTGATTTTTTTTTTCACTCATTATAGCTGCATAATTCTATATTTGCTATAGACTTTGTTGGTGAAAATAGATGAGGAAATTTGGAACAACCACTTCAGATAAATCCTCAAGCTATTTAAGGAAAGGTATAGTATGATATACAAACAAATGAAAATAAAATTAATTCATATATCTGTAGATACTAAAACATATTACTGCTTCAATTCTAATATATTGCTTGGCACATCCACTGCCTTTTCCCATATTTATATATTAAAAATGTTGCTGAGATGGTTTTCCTTAAAAAAATAAAAAAACCCTACGCCTTTATTTTTAGAAATATCTACATTCAGAGAAAAAAATCCACTAATCTAACTCCAACGCCGATTAAAATGCAGCCCTGCTCCCTCTGCTTTGAACATAAAGCACGCTCATTATGGTGTAACCAGTTTTCAAATAGCTTTATCTTATAATATACTTTGAATGAAATGCACTGGTTTTTATTCACAAAAACATTTCACTATCTGATTATAGATCTCACTGCTTCAGGGGATAAATTAAGAGGTGCACTTCCCCTCTACAGCTCCACCATAGAGACTAGGCAATGTTTCATGTCTTACTATTCCATGTGCAAGCCACTCAGATGAGGGCTACACAGCCAACCTCTATGTTAAAAAGAAGATTTCTGTCTAGTCCTCTTAAATTATGAAAAATAATGGGGTCTTGCCAGTTTAGTCCCTACCCTTGTGAAAATTTGTACTCATATTTCGGCTGCTAAGTAGGTACAAAACACCTGATCAGGTGTATACCTACATGTACAGCTGGTGAGCCCAGGTCTGTGTGTAACAGCTCACAGGGAGCCAGGAGCCCTTTTGCAACCCCTAAGAGAACACAAGTTTAATTCCACAAGTTAGATCAGAAATTTAGGTCAGTGAACAGGGGATCAGCAGGAGCAGGGCAAGGGCAAGAGGCCTCAAGCATTCTCAGGTATCTCTTGGTGCTGCAGTTCCTGTCGTGTGGCCATGTGCTGGTGTGTGGTAGCTGCGGTCAGTCACTGTCTGTCTGAATACTGGTACTGTCACACTTGCACCACAGCAAGACTAAAGTAGCCTAGGCAGAAACAGAGATGTTGTCCTCTCCACTTCTCACCTAGATGAGGAGACAGTCAGCATGTTCCCTAGATGCTACAGATCCTGCCCAAATCTGTCCTGGGAACCGTACCCACCTTAAGCCACGTGTAGCGCTCAGATCACTGCAGAGTGCAGCTTTCAGTATCATCTGTTGGTCAAAGAGCTGACAAAGTGAGCTAAACACATCAGCAGTACAAATAGTCAGGATCACTCCTGTTCATTTTCTGCTCCATGGCTCCAGAGGACAATGTGACTTTAAGAGAATAAACTGCAAGTAAAGGAGTACATCTTTTATTTTTGTGTAATCAAGGCTGATTTATTAACACCATTTGAAATGATCTATTTAAAACTTCCTTCCTCATACACACCAAAAGCTAGAAGACATTTGCTTACACAAATCCATTACATCAGAGGAATGTAATTTTGATGGGTGCAGAATATTATCTTTTGTTATTCAGTATCTTAGTGAAATAAACTAGATGAAAATGCATGGGTTTTTCCCTCCCTCTTTTTTCTTTAAAGCCAAACTATTTTAAAATTGGAATAAATCCTTGGTAACTTGGATCTCAAAGGCAGTCAAGTCTTAGTAAACTGTTATGACCTTGAAAAAAGTTCAGTGAAACCACAAGGAGTCAGACTGTTCATTCTGTTTCAGTTCTCAGAAAAATACCGTCCAAATATTGCTGCACTAAATAAATTAAAGAAATAAATATTGAACAGAAGGCAAAACTTCAACTAGCCAAAAATTAAGCATAGAGCTTACCCCATGCAAACAAGTACCAAGAAGTACCATTGTTTATTGAACCTGAATCAAATAAGGACTTCTTTTGTATGTCTCATGCCAAGAATAAAATAGGATTCTCTCTGCCACAGGGTCCCATAGGCAAAGTCCCACTGAAATGCTTTTGTTCACAAAAAAAGGGACAGTCTGGTTCAAACTCTGAANCATACAGATAACAGACATTAAGCTTAATTTCTCCTAAACAAGCACTAGAAAGAAATGCTTGTAATTAAGGATGGAGACCAGTGGTTACATGTGATAAATTATTTGGCAGTTGTTATTTGCTTTAAAACATATTCCCTTAAGGGGGTATTTATTATTCCTGAAAGCTTATCTGGGAACAAGAGGAGACTTGAGTAACAAGTTGGATGCAGCAAATAAAACAACGTGCTAAATGATTTACTATGTAAAATTTGTGTACAATTTTAAATATGTACAGTTACATCAATTTTGCAAAGCAATTTCTCTGTGCAATTATTTTTTTTTAACTTTTCACTCATGACTAAATAACTTTTAACTTCACCATTTCCATTTTTTAAAGCAGACTGCCACTACATGGGGAGGATGAATTTTTCATAATTATGAAAAGAATGAAAAACTCAGATTAATTTTTTTGGGTACCTGTTCATGAAATTTGGCATGCTTCAGAGCTGAGTCAGCAAAGACACATGAAGCAGTTCAGTTAACTCACATTCAGCTGCCAAAATGGTCCACCTATTGAGCAGATAGCCAGCATTTAAAACTCACCAAAAGCAGTTATGTGTATGTAACTACAAATAGTATTCGACAGAAAAAGCACATCAAAGCTTGCCTTTTAAAATTGATATTGCAAAGAACATTTGCAGAACTTGGGAGTGCAAAACATCTAAAGTTCTGAGTAACTTAGCAGACATAGCCCTACATTTTTCTCCTTCCTTGTAACAATACCAGAATTTCTGAGAAAATATGTCACAGTGAGTGCTAATCATTCAAAGGGAAATTATTTACTTGTTATTGCTTAATAGATACAGAGGTTTAAATTAACCATTTCACTGCCTTCTTGACTGACAGCAGCCCTACTCACACTCCTTCCATGATGGCTGGACCAGAAGCCAGCTAAGCCAGTACCTGGCTGAAGCAGCTACAGCAATCCCAAGATTTTATAAGGAGAACAAAGAAGGATGTAACACCATCCTCTGTACTAAAAATAGTTAGATAAAAAAAATATTTCTCCAGTGTTGTACTCCATTCAAGACATAGCAGGGTTTTAATAGCAGAATAAAACCCTAACGGCTTTAAAATTATCTTACCATATCTGGGAATGCAGATGCTGCCTTAGCTCTCCTCTGAAACACATCAGTGACATCAACTTCCAAGCAAGGAAGGACTTCCAATCATAGGCTCTTAAGAGCCTGTGATTTCCTTCTTCATGTTTGCTTACCACAGACTGGTGGTAACACAGGTCACTGAATATGCTTGCTTCTGTATATGTTTTGAACTTTGATTAAGTGCTGCTGTAGATTTTGGAGGACAAGACTGCCTACATCTTGTTTCTACAAAAGGCATTTATTCCTTTACTGAATAACATTTTTACCATATTTTTTCACCTTAATATATGATTTAGTAACACATTTGAACTCATGTTTTTTAGGTCTATTAAGGCTTGTTTTCTGCTTGTTGCAAAACAAAAATAAACCCCTAGAAATCTGAATTTGAAATGTGTGAGTCATTTTGAACATTATCTTATTGACTGAAATAAAAAGAATAATTTTCATTCGCCTTCTTGAAGAAGAACAGTAAGTGTTTATGATATTTAAAATACAACAATGTAGCCATGCTGGTTTACAAATAAGGAAGCTAGTGGGAAGAGTCAAACACCAAAACAGCTTTTACTTAAAATAGTCAATTTATGGAAGAGATACTGTTTTTTGAGGAAAACTAATGAATTGTTGAAATGCCTACTTCGAGGTTTTATAGAATAAAAGAAAAATCTCTAAATCCCTGTGGTAAAATTGTTTGTAAAAAAGAGAAAGGAAAAAATAAAAGATCATTTGATAGGCAAGTGGTTGGTACCTTTTAAACCTGCAGAGAATTTGGGTTTCAGTTCTTTCTCCACAAAATGTCTAGAGATTAAATACTGATAAAAACAGGAACTGCAGATGTGAGGATTCCCTTTTTTCTGGCTCAATTTAGTTGTTTCTCTAGATGACTGTGTAAAGCTTTCTTTAAAGTCCCTTGAAAGGTTGTGTGCTTAAATCCAAAAATTAGACTTGGCTCTGAGGGCAAGTTAACATTCTGTGTCCCCTTTGCTTGTCTTTTCTTCATGTTATTTTTTTAAAAAGTGAAAGTGCAAAGGCTTAATAGCCATAATGTCCTTAAAAGTACTTTGGATGCAAGTTTCTTAAATGCAGGTATCTAAATGTCACATGATATGTCATATGAGCATTCTTTTATTGGTTTTCCTCCCTGTAGCAGAAAAAGGACAGCTGCTAATTATTTTTCCAACAGCCAAAATAACTCAACCTGTCTCTTTGTTGGTTAAACTGGATTCTCTCCCACCTGCAGTATATATTTATTTTTCCCAAACATACATGGAAAGGGGTACATGTCAAGTCAGGTGTTACGACTATAAATGTATGTGAGAATATACCAAGTATACAGACTTACATAAAGGATGGCACCTCAACAAAAGTGTAGAAAACCACCAGCATTTCAGAACTCTCAATGTTCAGGACAATAGGTGGCTTCTGTCTTTTCTCTGTGGTTTTCTCCTAGCTCCAAAGCACAACCAACTTGCTGTGAAATGGGTAGTAACACACACACTGTATACTAACAGAATGTGACTATCTCACTAGCTTAGGTGACCTTTTAAACTCCCACCTTGCACATGTGTTCAGAAGAGGTTTAGAGGAGATGAATCTCAAGGAGTGTTAAAAATGTCAGCAGTGGCCTTCTGGCACTTGGCTTCCAAGCCAAACAGACTTGAACTCATTTAGGAAATAGTGGGATGCTATTAGAAACCTTTTCTTACAGAAGACAGAATCAGAGCTACAAGAAGTGAAGAGAGAGAAAAGTGAGATGACAGGGTAAGGGGGAAAGAAAGCTAATGAAAAAGCAAAGCTGAAATAACCTTATATCTTACAGCCTTAAAGAAAGTTAATATAGCCTTACGTAAAGCGGCCTTTGGGACAAAAAGAACGAAATGGGTGTTTCTGGTTATGTGTAAACTGCTGGTCTCATGAGGACGTGCATCATCCTGTACTGTCATGTGAGCCCCAGTCATAAATACCCACTGGGTTCTGTTCACTTTTCTAATCAAAATAAAGAAAGTTTGCATAGACAGAAAGGGCATTATACTGCACCATGGTTTGCTGCTGAGGGACCAAGAGGCCAGAGGGTGTCGTGACCTCACTGTTTAGCAAGTGTAGTCCTATTGTAAATTATACACACTCGGAGACATGAAATGTATTGCACATTTCTACACATTATTTACATGGTGGCAGCAGACAGCAGGATATCCCCCCACACCCACTATCAAAAAGTAATGTACTGCAACAGTACTAGAGATATTAAAAGAAAAACAGATCCAAAGACTGTTGATGTTGATTGAACTGGAAAATAGGCCTCAAAGTGTAAAATCTTATTATCTTTATCATGAAGACTGGTTCAATGCTGTGAGTCATCATGGCTCTAGAGCAATTCTTTTAACATTTCTGACAATGGTATTTCCTCTCTGAAAGAGCAGAACAGGAGAAAATAAACTATTTTTAGTTTCTGACCTGAGAACATTTGGGACAAAGAGAAGGTGCATCTCACAGAGGCTCTTCTGTGGTTTGTTCCCAGAAAGGCATCAGTTGGAGGGGTCAGTCTTCCCTTAGTGTGGCAGTGGTTGCCACCCTGAACAGCCATTCCTACAGGAATGTATGAAGCTCCTTTCAAGCACTAGCATACCGCTTCAAGAAGATAAAGACAGATCCCTTTATCTAAGGATGGAGCTGAAAGCTTCATCTGTAATCTTCAGGACTTCCCTAAACATAACTTTTTATAAACTTTGTCATTAGAAAATCCTTTGTGTCTTGGTAGTTTACATAAAACACCAAGATTCCAATCCTAAAAATGTTAAACTCAGAAAGGCTGAATGGTAATTCTTGCCCTGCTGCTAACAAAAACCAGCTAGTTCTGATCAGAGAATGATTCCTTAGTTCCCCTCTTAATGCCTGATTTCAAGGGAAGTGAAGGAACCATGTTGCCAAAACCGTGCTAGAAAGCCAAGAGGACTCTTAGAGGCAGAGACATGGATGCAAGGGCTGCAGCAAATAACAGCTTGGCAGAGTGCTACAGTCAAACAAGTACACAAAATTCTAAGAAATACTCAGATAGTCTAAGTACTTTGGCCCTGTGGGTCCTGACAAACAAAAGAGTCAAAACACATCTCCACCCTCAGAAGGAGCAAAGGAGCCCTAAGTTTCACAAGTGCCACTTTCCCCCTGGCAGAGGAACGCATGTGAGATCCTGCCAGCCTGGCCCTGGGGGTGAGTATTGCCACTTGAGTTCCTGCTCCTTTAGCAGCCTGATCCCCAGCATCACATCCTGCCTAGTGCCTCTGTAGAAACACTGAGCTCCTTTCAGTGTGCCACTCTTGCTAAATATTTCAGCTGTGATACACAACGAGCTTGTTCCACCAATCGAACTGAAACAGACACTTGGCCCACAGAGCTAGAGGCTAGATGGCCATTTAAAGAAAAGTATGCATAATTAAATTCTGTCTCATTTTATGCCTTATCCTCCCTCTTCTCTTTTATCTCCAGCTACCATTAACAGGCTCCTTTTCATTCTCCCCTTCTTATCCTTTTTCCTTCTTTCCCTTTCATCCTTGTTTATGTCTTTTTCATTTTCTCCTACTTTAATTTTTTTTTCCAAATCCTTTTGATCATCTGCCTCCTCAGCTCTCCAGTTCTTTACCCAGCTGTGTTCATGGGCTTTTCCATTTTATATCAGCTTCTCCCTCTCTTCTTTCTTACTACATTCCTATTTCTTCACATGAATTAAACCTTATTCCAGCAAGCCCTGATTTCAGCATTGTCTGGAACAAATGTTAGTCACTCTTCCCTAATGAGCAGATTTGGATGGAAACAAAGCATATGGCTAGAAGGAACAGTGTGAAAATGGGGTGATAAAATCAGTAGTATGAAAATGAATTTAATTACATTATTCTTATCATTGTATCATCCAAATGCTCATTTGCTTTGACAATGATTTCTGTTCAGCATGTGTGACATTTTAGCCATATAGATGATGCTTAGCATTGTCTCTCATTTGTTATTAAAAGCAGTGAGAGGTTTGTCTAAATGAAATCAGATCTTCATTTGAACATCAGGAATGTAATCTTGAGAGCAAATGATTTCTTCAGAGCAAATGATCTTACCAAGAGTGTCTGTGCAGGTCATGTATACAAATATCTGTTTTAATTATTCCCATATAAATATGCTTGCTTTCTGTAGCTGTACATAAACACATACACCTAGCAAGGTAGATAGGAATATGGGGTAAATTATCCAGTTACAAATTAACCTCATTACCTGTTAAACTGGTGCAAATAGAGTAATCTGTTCACTTTCACATGCTTTCAGGCAAAGTGCCTCTGCTTTGAGTCCTCTTATAGTTTCTCAAGCTCCTAGTTTGAAACTAACACTCTTGAACTAAAGATTTTTTTGTCTAGCAGTCTAGCATCCTTTTTTTCTAATTAAAAAAGTGATAGTCTTCCAGTCTTCTTTACTGCAACATCTGCACATTCCCAAGCCCTCCAGTCATGCACTGTGAGAGTGATTTGCAGATCAAATTTATACCCTTCAAATTCCATGTGTCAGAAAAATCTGGAATTCGAGTTCAGAAAAGAAATGCCTTTGACTTTACCTTTATCTTATGAGATTCTCTGAAACCTACAGGTGCTTTGGCACACTTCCTCCCAATCTAAACTGACCTCTCCTCTAAATCTGGGGATTTGTTATTTGGGGTTTTTGGTGTGTTTTGTTGGTTTTTTGTTTGGTTTTTTTTTTTTTTTGGCAACTGAGACTGGTAAGTCCTCTCTTTTCTTCCTGAGCTCTCCTTATGCAACAATGTCCTACTCTTTTCTGCACAGTACCACATTCACCTCTCCCTGTTCAGTGATGACGAAAACATCACCACTCATACCAATCTATCATTCTTCCACTTAAATCTGTCCAGAACTGGTTCTTGAGGATGAACCAGAAGTCCTGTGTCAAGTAAAATTATTGGTCAGAACTAGTGGCTCTTAATACTTATATTTTTGCCTAGAGAAGCATTAAATGTCTTTTTCAAACAAATCAGTTACTGAGGATAACACAACACAAACTCAAAGAATACCCTCAGTATATAGTACAAAGCAGACCTCTTAAATTGATAAAGTTACTACTCACTTCAATGTAACATCTGAAAAAGCCATTTTCCCACAATTTGAAGCATTTGAAAACATTCTAATGCTCTATGCATTAAAACTTCTCTTTTAATACTGGATCGGTCTTCTGCAAACTATTTTATCCATGTATGAGTAATTCATAACATTAATTACTTAAAGTTTTCAAAATAGTTTGTATTTTATAGACTGTAATTCATTACAAAACAAATGCTACACATATTTAACCATGAAAGCACTGACGTTTCTTTTCACTCTGAACAGAATGAAAATAGCATACACATACATAATGAGAGCTTTCTGCATCTTCCATTGTGTCTTGTAGACTTCTCTCCTCCACTAATATTTCTCACATGGGGTGAATAGAAACGACCATGAGGTATAAGCAGACAGTTCTTATTCCGAATATCTTTTTTGTGTCAGGTACTGGTAAGTTCCACCTTTCTGTGTCAGTCAAAATTGTTTTATCTTTTCCTAAATTCCTTTATTGTGGGTCCCTAATTCGTCTACCCCTTCATGGCATCCCACTTCATTAGTACATCTGTTACATGCTGGCTTTTTTCTTAACTGCACCTTTCCTTTCTTTCTTTGCTACCCTTCCACTCCTTTCCTTCCTCTGACTTTTGTGTTTCTCCTAGAGTCTCTGCTTTGAAACTGAATCACAGAGGAGAATTAAGAAAAAATGAGGAAAAACTGTTCCCACAGGCATCAGGAGCAGCCCAGAAGTGTTTGCTTCTCAGTAAAACCTAAAATGTTCAGTGACTAGGAGAGACATTTTCACTTACATTTATCTAAGACAGACAGAGCTAATACAGCTGGTGTTCTATTAGTAAAGAAAGTCTTGTGGCCAAGTGAGCTGCAACAGATTAAAGAAGCTGCAGCACATTCATGTCAAAATGGTACTTATAAAGGTCAAAATATAACTTGTGATGACTGAAGATTTAAGCACTGGTTTTGGAGAAAGTAACCATAAGTGAGCAAAAATAGTGCTAAGTTATGAGAGGAGGAATTATATGCAATTCTTGGTTCTTTCTTTTTTGTGACGTTCAGAGTGACAGTTTTCTCACTTAATTGTGCCAGGCAACAGGAGCGTTACAAATATGAGACAGTGTTTACATTATCTTCTTGTACAATCACCATTTTTAATATTAGCAGAAATATTGACATGCCATGGAAGTTTGACTAATTTGACAGGTCATTCATTTTTACGATTTAATTGCCTCCCAACTCCTGTCAGATTTCATTTCTAACTCAAATTTATTATTTTACCAGTGCACTTAGTGACTTTTAGCAGAGCCAAACACACAAAATTCAAAACTGGACCTAGAAAAAGGTGTGGACAGAAAGGCTATTTCCTTTTGGTGTCTTTAACATCTACCTCTGTGCAATCTTGTATGAGCATCTTCAGACACAGCCTTAAGGCCAAATGCACTGTAAAGATCACCCATGCTGAATAACTTCACAACAATTTTCAGACTGTAATTCCCCAAACTGGTGACAGAATAATGCAAAAAGTTTCCAGATCATCCTAGCTAACAGAGAACATAATCCACAGCAGGAATACTGCCCACTCTGCATGGATCCAAGTCTTCCCAGACATCCTCCTTGGGTCCAGGTTTACACAAGCTGTCTTTGTATCATTACACAAAGCCACCAGCTGTGTCAGTCCCACCAGGAAGATTGACCTGCTCTTTGTCAAACTAGATGTCCATGGTTTGGGGAATGGCCTTAGGACAGAGCCATGCCTTTTAGTGTGCACAAGCAGACAGTCTATTGCTCCATATTCACATCTTGACATTGTACAAGCACTGCACGCTGGTTATCTACCTCAGGCACCAAAATGTGGTGGCTCCCGTGGGTGAACTCGCAGGGCTCAGGAGCTTTGTGTGCTCTCCCTATGAAGAGAACAAACAGGCCTCACTCTGGCATTCCACCATCACCCTTGCCTCATTCTGCACAGCTGCACATCAAAATCAATATGGACAGTGGGCAGCTGTCACAAGGACAGGATGCTGCTTAGCATCCTGAAGTGCAGCCTAAGAGCTGAGGGAGCTGCACTGCTACTACTGCCTTCACTGGGAGCAGGACTGCTGTTCAAATAGGAACAGCACTACTGGGGAAAACATTAAAGCAGACAAATCAGGCATAGGCTTGTCCTTCTGCTAGTGTGATCATGAAAATAAAAATATTTTGGATTTCTCCTTTTGGGTTTTTCCCCAGTTACTCCATCTCAGAAATTGTGCATCCCTGGTTTTGAGGTATTTCAGACATGTTAAACTGTTATTTCCAGTAACAGAAGCAGTTACTTCCCACTATAATATGGATTATTCCAAAGCATTTGGTGCTCAGAAGGGAGTAACTCTAATCTAGGAAACTTTTACGGCATATCTGCAATGATTCTGACCACAAAGGTTATTGTACTTAGTTCATTCAATTATATTCTGAAGAGCTTTGTCAATTCACTGTTTGCACCTGAACCTTTGAATTTGGCAGAGGTGTAGCCCTGATGTTACATAATTGTTTTAATCTAGGTGTCTTACAACTTTTTGGTGCCTGATCTTTAGTAGTATTCTTTTAATACTTTTTTTTGTTTGTACTGTAAACAAAATAAGGATTTTTGATGCAAAGTTATGTCTGATTTAAAATCTGTCTGTTTGGGCCTCAACATGAAAAAATTTTCTTCAGCAATGCTCACATCTGATCACTGCATGGAAGAAGGGAGAGAACATTTTTTTAATTTGACAGAAATTCACCTTTTTGAGAGCTGTAAATCCTTCAAATATGGCTTGACTTTTTTTTTATATGGGTAGTTGTTTTGCCCCAAACCACACCTGTAATTCCCATTAGTAGAGATATGAGGGTAAAAAAACCCCAGATCTCCTACAATAGAGCTTTCCTGTGCACATAATTCCAATTAACTTTAATCTTAGTTCTGCACAATAAGCAACAGCAGGATCAGCACTTATTTTGAAAAACAAAGTAATAAGCAGTGATTCGCCACATCTGCAAAGCCTTCCTGAGTTTTATTTATCATGCTTTTATTTTGGCAATCACTCTTCTCATCAGAATGGTTATTTAAACTTGTGAGAGGAATCTATTTCATCATTATGTTTTAGCACATACATTTGTATCCATCATAATTCTTAATCTAGACTTAATAAAATAATTTACCAGTATAATGTGAAATATTAAGTAATTGATTTTTAGCACAATAGTGCACGAAGCAGGAGAATCAATAGCACCCATGGCCACAACAAATTTCAAATTATCATTCCCAATGCTTTTGAAAAATCAATGGGTAGTTGATATGCTACTAATTTTATTATGTGTAAAATGTTAAAAAATTTTACTGCATGTAAATAAAGTCATTCTTTGTCTGACTACATTTCTGCTCTTATTCTCTCCAGTGTTTGCTCCCCCTTTTGTCTCCTCAGAGCTACACTGTTTAAATAAGCTTCCATTATTTTCAGTGGAATGACTTGCTAAAGGGAAATATTTGTGTCCCTTCACTGGACATCTGCTGTTGGTATGAAAGCAATCAGGAGGAAAAAATGATGGTATGAAGCACATTTAACTTTCACGCCTCTTCATCATTCTGCACAAGCAAACACCAACAAGAATTCAATCATAAGTACTTCAAAATATATTCCTCCCCTTTCTAAAAAAGCAGATATTAAAAAAAGGAAAATAAAGAATAAGAAAAAATTACTAAATAACAATAGATTTTACATGTGAACCTTTCAACTTTTTGGTATCTTTCCTGACACAATATCACCATTTAAAAATATCTTTCAAATACTTTCAAATACTTACAAATATGAACTAAATTCTACAAATGACTAAGACAAACTGGGTAATTTAGACAATTCATCATTATAACATATAATTTACTTATCAACAACTTTTTAACATAGGGTAAAACCCTGCATTCAGCACATGTGGTGGTGTGAGAGGTTGTACTTACATCTGTGCTCATATCCTGCCTCTCTGATGGATTCTGCATCACTGACTACAGGGCCTGCCTGCTTAGAATTGCCTCTGATGAGATGGTATTGCAGTGTTTTGCAGGAGTACAAACTGTTGTTAATGTAGACTTCATAGGAATTTTTTTTTTGAGAGACAAGATACACAGTTCACATCCTTCCACTGAACTACAACTGTAGGAATAAAAAGAATCTTAACTTCTTGTTCCAATAGGATCCAATTTAATAATGTCTCATGCATCTCATATGACAATTGCATCAAAGTAATAGCAGGAAGTTGTCTGAAGGTGCTGCTGACAACATGAATGCTACATTGCTAAATCAGAGTTAGTAATAAAGAGGCTGAAGGAATGATAATTCCATCAATCACTGTTTTTAAGACCCACACAGAGACCAAAAAGGCTGCATATTTCACTTCTGTTTCACAAACTCCGAATTAGCTGTAAATGAACTTTTGGGAAAACTTAATCTTATGCCAAGGCACAGATCCTATTATCTGATGCTAATTTAGAGCTATGGAAGAAAAATGAGAAAAACACATATGAGTGAACAAACTCAAGAGAAGTTCACAGGCAGAAAGGACACTAACCTTACATTGAATCTGGCTTTTCAGTTGGCTTTTGCTTCTGTGCATTTTTGGTGGAATGAACCCAAGATGTCAGAAATGTTTTGCCAACTGGAAAAACCATCTGAAGGGCCCTCACAGATATGATCAGTCAATATTAGCACTGATGACATCAGACATTACTATTTCAGTTGTCTGCTTCAGTTCTTTGCCTTTTATGAGGATGTCTGAAACCCAAACTTTTGTCAAGCATTTCTAGGGATTACTCCTAAAGGGAATGTTCCATCTGACAGAAGCCTGCAGAGAAACCCCCTCTAGGAAATGGTTTATCTATGGAGAGGGACAGACTAGAATATTTTTAGCAGAAAAAATAAAACACTATAGCTCTGCTGGTAAAACTCAGTGTGTGTTCTTTCTATTATGTAATAAGCACAAATTTATTTTGGAACAATTACTCTGTCTTGGAAGACTGAGAAGTTAGCTAACTTCACAGTGCTCATCTAAATTTTGATTCTTCTGGTTTCACTCCTTGACACGGTTGATTAGAGAAGCACTGAATAGAAAGAATAGCAACTTGAAGTTCAAATGAGTAGGGAGAGGTGGAACAGTATGGAACTTTGAAGACAATGAAATTAAGCCTAAATTTGTAATAGAAAAGGATGTTAACCCAGATGAATGACAAGATCAAAGCAATGAGTGACAAAGATGATATTACAGTCGGTATTTGTACAGACTTTGAAGACTGAATATATGAATATTTGCAAGTATTTGCATTTAATCAATTGTGTTTCTGCTTCTTTCCTGACCAATCCTATTCAACTTCACACAAATCTGAAGGTTGTACACTCTTGATAGGTGTTTGTTTAACAGTGTTTCATACTTGGGACTACTTTGCCCTAACCTCCTGTATGTATCTTCTGATAATGAGGACAGAGACACAGCTAAGGACACGCACATTTGGGGAGAAGCTAAGAACAAGTAGTAAAAGAAAAACAGTGGAGATACTTTTCTTCACAAGGTATCAGAAGCTAGAACAATTATTAAAAGCCATGTAGTACATTTGAAGATGCAAAGGTGAAAAGTGAGATAATTTTGAGTGCAGTAATGACTCTGATCAACCTCACTTGGAATACCCTCCCATACCCTCAGCCCATTTGTCCCAGAAGCTCACCCTTCACCATTTCAGCTCACCCTTCAGTTTCTGCTGGAGCTATGGTATAGAAGCATGGTCTCAATAAGGCTGGTCACAGACCCTGATGTCCCAGGTCACAGTGTGTGGGTTTACGCTGGGCTTTATCTTGGACCTGTCCTAGTTTTCTAATAAAATGCTGACAGTCAGAAGGCGAGACATAATTTGGCTTGTAGACATAAAAATACATCAAAAAAAATGTGGTATGAGGTGCATGTTTCTTCCTTGTCTGTACAAATCACATGAGTGGTAGAAGGAGACTATGTGGATCGTGGCATTAAAATGTTATGGGTTAACAAACTTCTACCTGCTTAGGCTACACTCTCTCTTATCTATCTTATTATAACAATTATGAAATAGATATTCTTCTACAATTCAGTTAATTATTTTTGGGCTTGAACTAGCAGTAACCATCTCTGTACTGTACAGTGTGTTCTGTTGCTCTTTGCTTCCTTCCTGACATTCAGATCCTAAAGTTCCTCCATTGTTTTACTTGGACACTTCAGACCTTTTTCTCACTTCTACTTCAACATTTTCTGCTTAAAGATTGCTACTCTCTAATGTTTTAAATACTTCTCAAAGATCTGGATGTGTTTTCTCTCCCAAGTTCCAACTACAGTTTAATATAAAAGCCAGTAGTGGCCATGTAGAATTTCCTAAGCTATTATAACAAAGTTATATTTTAGCAGCTGGAAACAAAGAAGATTTTGGTTTTTATTACTACCGAATTTCAGAGTGATCAAGGGAATAAGGCAAGATGTCCTTGGGACAAAATGGATAATTATTGTTGCTTGCATAAATAATTAGTAATAAAAAAAGAAAGGAAAAAGGATGCAGTCATATTACACATGGCAACATCTGATAGGGAGCAGTCACAGTTGTGATAAGTGTATCTCAGTGCCAAATGAATGATCAGGGATCAGTTCTAGTGCCAGCACACCCCAGCAGCAATAAGCAGGAAAAATGATGAAACTCTACTGAAGATGGATGCATTTTGTATGCAGCAACTTTTGCAGCTGTTTAGATTGGTTTAGATTGACCTTAGATTCCAAGCAGCTCTTTGTGGTTCCTTGGAGGAAGGGAAAGACAAGGTATGGAGTGGATGAGATCTTTTAAGGAACCTCACCCTACCCCTCAAAAAAAGGTGCAGGGAGACTTTTTTGAATAAACACTGGAGGAGTTACAGTTAAACTGAAATAGCTCTTCAGTAACAAATGAAACCATTATAGCATCTACAGGTACAGATATGTTAAATATTATGAAACAGAATATAATTGAGTATAATGCAATCAATAAATCCTGGCACACAGATAAGCACACATACTTTTCTTTTTGTAGCTTTTGACAAAAATCAGCAGTGAAAAGGTAAAGAGCATCAGTAAAAATCTGGGTGAGAAGATAAAGCTACCTAAAGATAAGTGAGTATTAGCTGCTCTGTATTTAAGAAAAGCCCCAAGTGGAAAAAGAAGAAATTTTTGGCACATTTTTCCTTGACCTACAGAGATGACATGATATTTTTTGCGTGGTTCCTCTGACCAAGGATTGCATCTGGAGTTTCACTGAGCAGAAAAAGTAGCTTTGATAAAACCAGAGAATTGAAATCATTGCCTGTTTTTTTTCTAACAAAGCAAATCATACTTTCACTCACTAGGTGTACTTAACTAAGAAAATGTGCCCCTGTCCCAGGAAGAAAATTACTTTTTCATTATATTTAAACAGCAGTGTCATTGAAAGATTTGTGAACCTTGTCTGTCTGAGCTTTAAAACAAGATGGAGTGAGCTAGAGAAAATCACTCTTGTCTAACTACTTGATAGTGCAAAAAATAGCTTTGAGCTGTGAGAGTGACGTTATCTGCTACTGAACCAAAAGATCAGGTGACAGCTGTGTAGCCCACATTCTTGGCCACTTAATCAGCATTGTCACGGGTCAAAAAAACGGCAGGGTGTTTGGGCCTTCCTCCAATATTTGAATATGAGTCTTTGCTTTTCTATTTCTGCTGTAACACGAGCAAGAGAGTGTTCCTGCTTTGTATCATTATAGGAAGGGTGACTTCATGCTACGGATTATGCAGGGTGGCCTTGATGTCTTACAGAATTTGAGGTATGTTTACTTGTTCTGGTGCCAGAAATACAGAATGAAAAGCACTGCAAATATCACCAGCATCTTAAAGGTAACAGCTAAATAGATAAACACAATCTATATATCTAATTGTTAAGCGTAGATGTATGCCTATCCAAAGGATTCTTCCTGACATAGGTCAAGCAGACCTGTTTCCACATTATAAGTATTTGGATGTCAGAGCTCTCTCCAGTAATATAGTTCTTGTTCAGTTTGAAATTTTCAAAAATCAGCTGCCAGACGTAGCTCAGAGATCTGGAATACAGGAAAAGGTTCTGCAAGTGAATGATTAGCGAAGAGAGGGCAGCTCTGCCAGTGAAGCTTCTGTAATAAACAGTGTAATTATTCATAATTTATCATCAGGTTGTTTAATTTTCCCCCAGTGGGATGTATACAAATTTCATATTTAAAAATAAAACAAAATCTTTGCAATGAAGGCTGGTTATGGGCATTTCCTATTTGTGTACATTTAAATTTAGAAATTAGTTACAACCATGTCCAGATTTTCTCCTTACTTTACATGTCTTACTGTCTCATTCTTTGACTCCTTTCAGCAGGAATAATTTTATTTGTGATAATTGGGAACTCCTATGTTCCTCAGGTGAGGTATGCCTATGTAGAGAACTGTAAACAGGTATTTCTTTGAGGGGATCCAGTTCAAGAGCAGATGCAAGGTATCTAAAGTATCTATTTGTCAGTGAAAAACAATCAGCAAAGTACTTTTTGTTTTTTTCCCATGCAGATGCTTCCAATCCCCTCTCCAGCCACAGCTTAGCCTTTAATGAACTTTCTTGAATGCATTCTTGGAACCAAACCACCCGTGAACCTGTGGATTTTGTCTAGTCTTTTCCTGACGCTCTAGTTCTTTTTGTACAGCTTCTGGAGGGTTTTCATGCACACTCCAGTACTGAACACAGTGAAACACAGTTCACAATTCCCCATCAGCCACGCATGACCTGTGTTTTCTATTGTTCTTGTTGGTTTAGCAATTCCCTGGAGCTTAACCGTTTCTTAGATTTGCTGTAATTAAAGCAGACCAGTCGTGTCTTTGAAGGTCAAGCACTTTAGCCTCACTCCCACTGTGACTGTGACCAAAGACTCTTATAATGCTCTTCTGTAATCCTCAGAACTCGGCAACTTTCTAGCTCATCTTCCCTAAACTAATGTCAGACAGCTGTGGATATAGGCATGGATTTTTCCAACTCTCCTAACAAAGACAGGGTGCAGAGCTACTGCTATGTGTCTGAACACCATACTTTACCACACCACATGGCTGATCAGAGAAACAATTTCATGTGCATCTGGACATTCAGAACCGAGAGAGGTCATCATTAGCATAAACATTGGTGTAACTGCTCGTTTCTGGATTTTTAGTGATCTGCCAGAAGACAAATTTTAAAGTTTACTTCGTTGCAAGTTAAATTACTTCTGACACTTCTTGAGTTTTTTAAAGTTTCGTGCTGCAAGGGTAACACTTTCTAGACCAGCTATAGCTTCTAATTTTTGGAAGCTATAACTGCAGCTTTTAAAGAAAATAGAAATTACCTCAATTATATAACCATGAAAAAAAACCACCCCCCCAAAAAAAAGTTGAATTTTTTATTGTAAAACATCCATAGGATACCGAGGCTTCGGGGAATTAAGGCAACGTCTTTTTTTTTTTTTTTTGGGGCGGGGGGGGCGGGAGAAGATTGAAGTTGTAGGCAAACAATAAACTAAGAGAATGCTTGCTATTGAAAAGACAAAGTCTGACGTCAGGAAACACAACAATTAATGCTATTCTGCCCCCTCGCGTTAAGTTCTGAGGTAGCTCCCCTAGCCCCACACATCCCGAAGTTCGCCAAGATTGCATGGAGCCGCGGATGCATTACCCAAAACATCCCAGAGCAGCGTCTCGAAAACAGCGCGGCGGGGCGATCGCTGGGAGTGACACAGCTGTGTGCCTAAGGTCGGGCTCAATGTGTTGTATGTAAAAACAGCTCAGAGTACGCACAAAGCACTAAATAGGCTGGAGCTCGCACGGCCATGTGGGGGATGGGTAGAGTTAAGAGCTCAATTGAAAGCGGCAGCGAAGCCGGCTAACTACATGGAAGAGCAGCATGGAATACAGAGGACCTGTGCTGGAGAAAAATCAGAACCTAGAACCTGAGCTCAAACTCTTAAAACCAGCCTTACCTAAATTCTTGCTTTTATCGTTTTAGTAACGCACACGAATAAACAAGGCATTAAAATTGGCCACAGTTGCACTTGAGAGGAAAAGCTTTCATTGAAAGCGAGGGCCAACAAAAATATTTCCCCCTCTAGAACTCCACTTTAGTTTTAAAACTGTTTCAAAGCCAGCAAACACATCCTTGCAGTGCCACGGACACCAGGAGCCGAAGCCCCAGCGGGAAGACGGCTGTCATGCAGCTGTATTTCATACGTGACTCGGAGATAAATGCCAGAAGTCACACGCTGCAAATGACGAGAGATAATTGTCATTTTAATGTGATTTTATTTCCATCACTCCCTCTCCAACCCTGCTAATTCTTCACTCGCAGTACTAAGAGCTGCGCCCGTGTCTTGAACCGGGGGCCGGGCTGGGCACTCTCCAGAGATCCCTTCCCAAAACGCTCCGGAGGGGCGAAGGGTTGCTCTTACCGAGGGCTAGGCAAGGAGATTAAGTTTTATGAGCAGCACGCCAAAGCGAAGCTATTAATGTACAAGCCAGTGCCGCTCCTTGCCAGCCCGCAGAACCCATTTACATCTTAATTTCCTCTCGCTATCAGCCGCTCGCCGTGCGGGCTCTCACGCTTGCGGTTCCCGCAGAAGGCTGAGCGGTGCCCTCGAACTAGTTCTTCCGACAGACTCCAGACCGCCTGTACAAACAAACCAAAGCGCTCATGGAAAGCCGGCGCTCTCCCCCTCTCCTGCGCTTCCCCTTCCCTGTCCCGGTGCTCGGAGCAGCGCCAGAGCGGCGGGCGGGGACGAGACCGCTGCCCCGGGGCCGGACGCTCGCTCCCGCGGGGCCCCGTGGCGGCGGGGCAGGGACCCGCGGCGGACACAACTTCAGCGCCTCTGGCTCTGGCCGGGCTGGCCCGCGGCAAAGTTACCGAGACGCCTGGCTGAGATTTTTTTTNCTCCCTTCAGCCCGCCCGCCCGCCGGGGGGACCGCGAGTCAGTCAGGGAGCCGAGCTGAGCCGGGACTAGCGGCGGCGCCGGCCGAGGAGGCTCCGCGATTAAGGGTGCCCCCCCCGGGCACCGGGGGAGGTGAGCGGCGCCCGCACGGCCCGCGGGGCAGCGGCGCGGCCGGAGGAAGGCAGACGGGTGGGCGACCGCCGGCCACTTCGCACCCTCTTCCCTGCCCTTAAGAGCGGAGAGAGGGCGAGGAGGGGAGAACAGCCCGCGGGGCACCAAGTGCGGGAGTCCGGCTGCCCCCTCCTCGCCTGCCCCACTGGACTGGAAGGGGGCGAGAGGGACGCCTCCTACTTTGGCGAACACTTTGGCACTTTGCTGGATTCGGAGCAGGAAGGGCTGGAAATATGGGGAAAGTTGGAACTTGCCTGGTTACTTTGGCCGGACTTTTGCTGGCAGCGGGAGCGCAGACGTTCACAGGTAAGGAGTCGGCTCTCCAGCCCGGGGCCGGGCAGCCTTCCCGGGGACCAGGCGGCGGAGGGGCAGGGGGGAACGTGGGCACTTCGGAGGCANCTTTTTTTTTTTGGTTCCTTCTTCTCTTCCCCTCGCGCTGTCCGTGAACTTTCGACATCGTCCTGCCGGCACTGAGCCACCACGTCCTCGGCCGAGTCGCGCTCGGGGCAGCGGGGCGGGAAGGAAACGCGAGCGCTTCGCCCCCGCAGGCGGCGGCCGCCCCCGAGCTGCTGTCGGCGGCGGGGCCCGGCCGCCTCGCCCTCTAGCGGGGGAGAGCGG
>VWZP01007456.1:1958007-1973189 GCA_013396995.1 Dicaeum eximium | reverse complement strand
TGGTTTGGGTTTTTGTTTTTTTTTTTCTGTATATTTTTCCTCTTTGTTTCTTTTTTTTTTTTCCATCCCCATCCCCCTGACGGGTCTGACACTTCGTCACCGCTGCGTCGATGGGGTGGAAAAAGTGTCCCGAGGAGGCAGCGGTGCCGGGATGCCGCTCCGCTGGCGCCCCTGAGCCCCGACGGAAGGTCGAGAGGCCGGTGGGGCTGGGGCAGCCCTAGGGCAGGGCTGGAGGGACGGGCGGGACTCGGGCTCGCTCCGGCGTTTTTCCGCCGCTGACTTCCCGAAAGTTTCCCGCTGCCCCGGCACGNTGGGCGACCGCCGGCCACTTCGCACCCTCTTCCCTGCCCTTAAGAGCGGAGAGAGGGCGAGGAGGGGAGAACAGCCCGCGGGGCACCAAGTGCGGGAGTCCGGCTGCCCCCTCCTCGCCTGCCCCACTGNAGGGCGAGGTGAGCCAGACCCCGGCTCTCCGCCCGCCGTCGCGGCTGGCGATGAGGGAACGAGGGCTTGCGGTGCTCCCCGAGGGGCCGGCGGGGCCCCGCGGCTCTGCCCGCCCGCCGGTGCCTGGGCGCTGGGCCCCGCCGCTCCCCGCCCGCGGCGCTGCCCGAGGTGCGGCCGTGAGACGCCGGCAGAGCCGGAGGGACAGCCCCGGCCCCGTGCGGCCCCCGGAGTGCCACCTGAGAGGGCAGGGCAGAAGCTGCCCGCGTCTGATGGGTGCCGGCATTCACAGCCAAGGGGAGCCCCAAGTGCCCCAGCAGCGGCGGCGTTCTTCCGTTCCCCGAAGCACCAGACCTGCAGATGGTTATTTTGGTCTCGAGTCCCCTGCCTGCACCCCTGTCTTATTTATATGTTGGAGAAACCCGTAATTTTAGACAAAAATTTGGATTGTGAAATAGTTCTGTGTGCTGCACTGCAAAGAGTAACTTCAGAAATGTTTTTCGGTTTGTTTTGTTCCTAACATGAAGTTAGTGCAACTGAAGGCACGTTAAATTGAAGACATCTGGTCCTGAGCTCGTGCGAAGTGTGCTTTGATCTGGTGGGAAGCAATCCTTCTGACTCCTTGTTGCTCAGGCTGCAGAATAGTTTATATTTTGCACATTACGTGTTGCATCTATGGAGCACTGTAGCTAAACCAAGTTTTATGGCTGGGAATTGGTGGTCTGGTTTAAAACTTCTTTAAAAAAATGTAAAACTCTGGTTTTATGTTTGGTTCCAGGGACGTCCTGTATACTTAGCTGCATTTCCCCTAGCTTCTTGAGAGCATTTTTACTGTAGATGAGACAGAAGATCTCAGAGTAGAAAAAGGTTTTGTTCCAAGGTGATATGAAACAGTAATGAAATATTTTCCAAACTCTTGTTAGAAGGAAGGTACGCTCTGCAGCGAATTATGAAACTGGACTCAGTTATATTAGCTCTACAACTCATTAATGTTGGAAGTGTAGTGTCCAGACTTCAGTGGGAGCACTTGGTTTATTAAGATAAATCTGTAACTCATTGCTGACCTGTGTGAACTGACTTACTTTTTGTTTAAAGTTAAGCTGGGGCGACTCTTCTAGATACTTAAATGGCTTGTGCATGCGATGTGCTGATACTGTACTGGTACTGGGATCAGCATTGAAGTGCTGTTCATGTTGCTGAAGAGCAATCCCACATTACTGTTTGATTTTGTCCTTTGTAATCATTTACCTGGCACACGCTGTGGAGAGAGCACTGCTGTAAACCACAAACAATTCAGCAATGACTTGTGCATACAGTTATTCCAAGGGTGCAATTCCACACCATCTGAAGTACTCAGTAATGGAGGCTGCTATTCGCACATTTCAGTGAGATGGCAAAGAATGGCATGGGATGCAGAATCAGCCCGGTTTTCTCCCCATGTGTGCATATGTATATGTATGTTAAATATTGAAGGTAAAGATTATTTGTGAAGATGGATGTACAGAATTTTTTCTTTTTAGTATTGATTCTCAGCACTTGGAACAAAGTTGATGAAATTTCCATTTTTGTAATTTACCATATGAAGCTTGTGTCTGGGTGTCATTTTTGCTTGGGGGGAAAAAAATGCTGTTTCTTTTGTTAAAACCTTGATGCATTAGTGTCATAGAAATTAAATGAGAGGAAAACTCATCCTTGAGTGGGGTAGTTATCTTTTGTAATAGCTGTCCCTTATTGCAGAAAGGAGTTATATGACTAACCTATGAAAAGTTTAAAAATAAACAAAGGAAAAAGAAACAAAACCAACTCCACACATATTCTAAGCAAAGAATAGCAGTGTGTGAATTGTCTGTGGCATTTATAGCTCTATTTTTACTTTTTTCTGAACTGACTACTGATTTGTTTCACAAAGATTGCTTCTAATGTTACATTCAGCTATTGTCTTACTTGAGTTTCTTATTTAGAAAATAATCTTACTGAAAGATCAGATCTTGGCTTTTGAAGGCCTGGGAGCTTTCAAGTAATCTTATGAAAGCAGCTTAACAGTTAATAACAATGAGATTTTCTCTGAGTCCTTAACTAAAGATTTTAGAATTCTGGATTCATCAGTTCAAGAAGTAAATGATCTCAAGAATTTGAATTCAAGAGATAATACTGAAAACATTGTCTTAAATGGGTAGTGCTGCTTATCCTAAGTTTTTAAAAGTAGCTGGACTCTTTCTGCAAGATTGGTTTTGGGTTTGGGTTTTTTTACTATTTTTTAGTTTCTTTCTGAGAAACTATAGCACACCTAATTCAGCTGGTTTGGTTTATAATTTTAGCAAAATGTTATTTAGTTGGTCTCATGTGAAGACTGAATGTTAATATTACTAAAGTCCCTGAAAAGTGATGTTCAGTCATAGAAAATACCACTTGACTCGACCATGTTCCTTCATCCACCTGCTTGGTAGATTATTCAGGCTAGAGAAAGCAATTCACTCCTGAAAGGAGTGTTTAGGTCAAACATAGAGATATGGAAAGTTAGAAGGGACATTGTAAACTTAAATACTTGATCTCACATAAAATTAAGGATCTGGATGGGATGAGTTCTGTCAAATACAAAAATGAGGAGCTGAAATTGAAAGCAAGGAAATGTGTAAGAGAACTTGGAAACTGTGTTTTTGTGAAGGCGTTCGTATTCAGGTAGATGCAAATGCACAAACAGCCTGAATTCTGAAATTGGTGTTTCTTGGTTACAACCTGACTCTTATGGAGGGAAGGCTATTATTCGTCTGTATATTCTCTTTTGCTGTGAAAAGCACCGAGGTTGTCTGTCATGCTCTTCTTATGGCGCTGGTTTAAAAAGTTTTTAGTTTTTCTCTGAGAAGGAATGAGTCCTGTTGCAGTGAGAGGGATGGACAGACTGACTAAAAATGCTTGTGGGAGGCCATTTGTAATGAACCAGGACTGGTGGCAATTATGAAGAGAAGGAGGAAAAGTGCTGTACAAAGCTTGAAAATTATTTTTCCTAGTGAGTAGTAAAGGTTTCACATAAAGAATAGTAATTCTCAAGCTATTTCATGGATTGAAAATACGAAACCTTGCCTTCTGAATAGATGTTGTGCTTTAGACTCATCTGTTCATTTTTGGGTGTAGGCACTTTAAAAAGAAGGATCACATTTTCCACGATGTAAGGAAGAAGTGTGACATGCTGAAGTTGAAACTTACTGTGATCATGTTGATGTTTGATGACTGCAGAGAAAAGAAGGAATATAGGTTAAGTCTTCATAGGTCCTATCTTAGCTGAAATGAAGCTCCTGGCAATGTCTAGAAAATAAGAAGTTTCATTATAATTAACTTAGTTTAAAGAGATTTCTCAGAGTAGTCAGGATCTCTGCAAGTCTGTGTTAGCTATTCTGATCACTTTAGCAACAAAAAACTCCAAGTGTAGTTATGTCTCACTTTAGCAAATTCTGCTTTTGTTTGCATTGTTTATTCCACCTGCTTTTCTTTCTCTCCACACCTCCATCAAGTCTGTATTCCTGCATCTTCTAAGGGAAGTAACTTATGCCAGTGAAGATGCAGCTTTATCAGTGGCTGATGCAGTTTGTCAGCTTGTCTGCAAAAGTATTCCAGCTACAGGTCATAGCATGGACTTGGCCTCACTAAACAGTGAGAGCTGTGGGGGAAGATTCTCAAACCAAACTTCTCGCTGTTAAGAGATTTTTGCTGCTGCTATTACAGCTGTTAGGTGAATAGGTGAATGACTTGATTTCTGCTTTACATCTCAGGCTATTCATATTTAAAATACTTAAGCAAATTAATGGAAGCATTTTGAAAAATCTGCTTCTAAATGTGATACTGTTTTTTAGTTTTTGGGATTTTTTTTACTTTTTGCAGTTCTAACAAATGAAATAAAGTTTGTGTTCCCATGTAAACTGGGGTGTGCTTCAGAATGCTTCAGGTAAAAATGAGTCAGGGCGTTGGAAGTGGCACAGTTAATCAAAAAAGAAACTGTGTGGTGGGTATGTTTATTTTTTTAAAATTTATTTAGCTGTTCTGGTTTCAAAAGATAATAATGAAACATCATCAGAAACTGAAAATAAATCTTACAAAATACTGCAAGGATGTAATAACACTGGGTGAGAAAAATGTTATGGTGGTCATTTGGTCTCATGATTTAGCAGTTGTCAGAATTCATGAGGAAAACAAATCACAGTGTCCTGAAACAATATAAGCACATATAATATATGAAATAATAATATCTTCAGTGCTCACAGAAGTTGTTAGATTGACAGCTAGAGAGACCAAATCCCTGGGCAAATCACAAAACATGTTAGGGTAGAGTGAGCAAGCTTCTGAACTGCACCTCGCTAATGTCATTGGAGTCTGACCTGGAGACATGTGGGGATGGTTTATTTCTCGTGTGCACTCACCCACACCCGGCCACGGTCAGCGAAAATGTCAAACAGGCGACTTGCTGGTGGCCAGGTCAGGTTTGCACATTGCTCCTGAGACAAGCCTTGAGTGTGCATCCTTGGATCCAGCTGGGGGGAAGACAGTAAGTGTAGACTTGGTGGAGCAAAGTCCAGTGATGTTGTGGGGTCAGGATCTGTGAAAATGATCGTGTATTTCATGGCTGCAATTTTATGCTAAAGGAAAGGCTTTTGAGAGGGATATCTCTAGTGTTTAAAGCTTGTTAGTATCACTGTCAAATGCTTATTTCTATGCTATGTCACTAAATTCTGAAGATGTTTCCCCAGGAAATGACATGCAATTACAAACCTTTCAGCTTACAATTATGACTCCTGTGTAAAGAAGTAGTTTTGAAAACTTTCCTGGGAACAAAGTGTTAATGTGTGAATGCAGCTGAATTATCTGCTCATTTTCTTTGGGAAAAATTGAGAATCTTCTCCTTATTTCATTTAATTTCATTTGATTTTGTTGATAACTTCCAGTTCTCTTATTTCTGATGTGTGATGTTGTATGTTAAAACAGGATTTTGGGACACTGAAACCAATTTGGAGCATATGGTCATATATTTAGAAAAAAAAAAAAGTAGCAATAAATTTTCCTATGTCAATCTGTGTTCACCCAAATGTATTCAGATACTTCTTTCTGAATCATTTTGTAATGTCTTCCTGAGTTTTGCCTGCTGTGATCTGGTGCTGATCACTAGGTGTAGCTGCATCTCTAAATCCATTTTTCTAAGCGTAGAAAGAGAGGGGGCTGTAAGCTAGGCTTTGTGAAAATGTAGGTGTATTTGGTGGTGGGGAGGCATGAAAATAGATGATGGATTTTTGTGACCTAGAGAATTTTAATCCATTGGTGGCTTGTTTGCATTAGTTTGATTATAATACAAATGAACTTTTAATTACATGTAAAAAGACTGATTCAGTATCAGTGTTAGTATTCAACAGAAAGACGAATGAATGTTCTAATATGACAAAAATACATAATAAAATGCATGAAACTACAGAGAAATTGTCAATACTTTCCTAGAGTTTTAAATGCAAGAATTCTTGCTGCAGGGATCTGATAAGCTTTTCTTTAAGAATCAATCAAGATGGTTAAGATATAACCTTAAGTTTTGTGGGAGTATGTCTCCTCACAACATATTGAGAACTTTTCTGATCAATTCAGAATAATTATCTATGGAGATGATGTTGCTGTTGGTGGAATTTTGTTCCCCTTTTGGAGTAAGGTGTTGTGTTGGTTTTCAAGCCATGTGGCTTCCTTTAATGCTGTGAGGAGGTTCAGAGGGTAAGGTGGCATATATGCCTTAAAAATGAAGGAAAGACATTTTTGTGCCCAGCTTTCTGAGAGTAATAACAGTAAAAATTAAGGTGTATTTATGCCTCTGATACATACCCATGCTCACTATCTGCAGAGAATAGGAAAGAAGTGTGTCAGCCAGAAGTGTCTGACTCAACAGTGACCCTTTGCCACACAAGGAGCAATGGTAGGAGAAAAAAAAAAAGTAATGAACTGAGTTGTTCAGAAAAAACCAGGGCAATATTAGCAAGAAGGAGTTCTGAAAACGACTTAGTGTGTTCTGGGGGGAAAAGGTGGGAAAGAAGGTACAGCATTTGCTGGAAGAATGGAAGAGATTAACGGTGCTAGAAAAGATGATGTAAAAAAAAATACTCTGAAGTCTAAAATGCAGCTGAATTTCTTGTGGAAAACAAGAGTGAATTTATAATTATTCACGGTTTTCGTATTTTTTATTATCTTAGTTTTCAACATATTTGTTTTTAATAATGTATTCAAGGCTCAGATATGTCTTCTGATAGCTTTACATAGTAATAGTTGATTATCTTTACACATACGATTAAATGTAATGGTGTTAATGAATCACAATTTTTTTTCTGTAAAATGGTGTAAACCCAACATTTTGCTTATGACTGTTTGTTTTTCCCCTCCCCACCCCCAATATGTAATCTACCCTGATTTAGAACAATAATTTTTGGTTGGGGTGGGATTTTTTGAAAGGTAGATTAGCTTTTTTATTGCTCCCCCCTGTTTTTGTCTTTTTAATCTTCTTCACTGTTAAGCCATTATAAATACCTCTTACAGCATTTTTTTGTTAATCACTAGAAATGTGGTTTTGCTCTGGAATAACGAACAGCTAATTACCTCTTTTATCACTTCAGCTCTTCATCTTCCAGGAGAATGAAATACAGCATCACATGCCTGTTTTAGAGCAGATTTTTGTTTTTCCACCACACATATTTTTGGAAGATTTTTTACTTGCTTGTTGTTTTGTTATTTGGGTTTTTTTAATGTTTAAGGCACAGTTATTTTGGGGAAGTTTTCAGAAAGATCATGTATTATTATCTTGAATCCTGACACATCTTTTATCCTGAGCTCTAAAATCAAATATGGTTTAGACTATTTATGAATACTGTAGTGGATAGAATGCTTTTGTCATTGGACTTTGTTTTAATTCTGTAGCACATAAATGTAGGCTCATTAGGTGAAAGAACTGTTTATTCGTGCTGATAAGATTCTAACATAAGATTGAGAAGGATATTACAGGAGTTTCTGTGTACTTTCAGCTGAATAAATAGTGGATCAGTAACCTAATACTCAAGGTTTGCTTGATGGATTGTTACAGATAAATTGAGTGGCTATTCAAAGTTTTTTTCTGGTGAATATGCATTAGACTGAGTAAGTAATTTCCACCCCTGATATGTGCAGCTACATACTTGTGTGCATGCCTGTAATCTGTCTACTAGTTTGTATGTCTGTGTCTTAAAGTTGATGAGTTACTACCCATTAGCAGGCCTTTGCATTTTTTATGCTGTACTTGCCACAGAGGTAGTGGCAGGGGGGTTGTATTTTTTTTCTCCCTCTATGGCCAAATAATTCCTTATTTTGGCGGCTGATGCTTAGTCATTCTGCTATGGCTGATGCAGTTTGTGACCAAAAAATGGTCAGCTGTGTGCACATCCTAAAGTTTTGGTTACCAAGTCTACGTAGATTTTGAGGGTAGAGTTTCTGAGCGTAGAGTTTCTCATAGTTTCTGACAAAAAAAAAGTGTTACCGGGTTATATCTCAAGGAGAGGTGAAGATTTTTCTAAAGGATTCACATGGTCCTCTACCTCCATAGAAACTTCTGTTTGTCTCACTTCTGCTGTTTCTTACCTTCATGGCTTTTTACTGTTCTAACAGTTAAGTGAACAGTTGAAAACAAACGTGAAAGTCAATTGTTATAGGAGACACAACTGTTTCCTCTGTAGCTGCTTAGTTTAGTACAGTTGTTCTTTATTCTTTTGTGATTTAGGTATTTGTTTTGTTTGAAAAATTTCGTTGTTGCTTCTTCCATCTTCTACCCTTCTCATCCACTTTGAGAAGTCCACCTATTTCCTAACAGCTGTACATCTTGCTCAAAGTGTGCTCAAAGGTGTGGCAGAAACTTGAAAGAAAATATTTTTGTTTCAAGATGTCTAACTCTGTTCTCACACTTGTTGGAACTATATACAGCATATTGTAATTGCTGTGGTGTTTCTGTCAATCAGTGTAATTCAGGAACAACAGTGTTCTGATGATTAATTTGGAAGTTAATAGTGTTTATATAGTGTAATACCTCTTTTTTTCTTTCCCCATGGTTGAGAAATCTGCTAAATTTCCATTTACAAAACATTAAATGAAAGAAAGGTGGTAGATCAGAGCCCCAAAACATATTTAGAGAAAATCTACAGCAGCTGCTTGTCACCACCTCTAGCTTCAGTTTTCCCTGGAAACTCAAAAACTTGGTTAAATACTGTCACATGTTTAGGAGATAGAGGCAGTTATGGACATTTCCAGGAACCTTATTCTCAGTGGGGTAGTTCTTATGTTAATGACTGCAAATAGCTATAGCTTTTTTCCTTTCATGTTACCTTTTCTGAATTCTGCAGAGTAGATGAAGATTATTTTACAAAGCACTGCATTCAACACTTCAGTATAAGCACTTTACATAACACATCACTTAAGCTTTTTCTTTTTAACTTCTGCAGAGACAGCTTGATACTGAAGTAATTTCTTAGTTATGTAAGATAAATTGTTGCCCCAGTAATAATTTTGAGAAACTGTGCAGCTGATGCCCTTTTTACTGTGTCTGAGAGATGTCATCTTGACTCTGCCCTAGCTCAGGGGAAAAACCTTTGCAAGCAACTTTCTAAATGGGAAAGAATCTTTTTGGAATTAGGTCTTGTGAGCATCACAGACCTTGTGTTGGGAAACCAGCAAAACCAAAAGACAGATAAAGTTAATATATATTTAAAACCTCAAAGGTTGAAAATGTGAAATGGAAGCCTGTATGTTTCCTGACATCAGTACCTGCTGTTTATGGCAACAACAAAGCACGTGGATTGAAGACCACATATAAAGTTCATGAGGTGTGTTTTATTTATTTTTACTTCAAGAGTTGTTGTTAGAATTGCCTCTATAAATCTAGGCTATTAAGGGTTTTATGTGAATTGGCGTAGCACTTTAATTGTGGACTTGGAAAACACTGGGTTTGTTTTATTTATTTAGGAGTGTTAGAGACATGCACATGCCCTTTAGAGCAAATATGCATTGAAATTGCATAGGGCCCAGGAGCCCAAGACAAGTTGAAATATACTCTTGACAAGTAAAACCCCTGACTTCTGCAGCAGCTGTGCACCACCAGCAGATATGGATGGGGGTTTTTAAATGAGTCTTGCAGAAGCTTGAGAGCTGGATCCTTACATGTACAACTGCTCTCCAGAAAGTTTGTCGATGAGAATCTGGTACTTCTTTGTATCCTGAGTTTTGGGCACTTAAATGTTACCCTTGTTAAAAACTTTCCATGGCCACAGAAAGGTGTAAACATAAAAAGCCTTAAAGTGTTCTTGAAATTTCAGCCCAGTATATAGCATAAGGTTATCCATGCAGGGAAATAACCCCTTAAAAATAATTTTCCTCAGCTACTTCTGTTTTCAGTCCTAGACAAACATACTGTAGTGCCTGTGGGTTGATTCACTGGCAGATCATTGCTGACTGTGAACTTCAGCCTTATTCACCTGTACCTTCCTCTGTCATGCAGTGGAATTGAAGTGTTGAAGAGCAGATATTAATTCTGACTTGGAGTTGGGGTGAAGCATATGTTCAGACTGAGAATTTCAGATAAAGACTGTCTGGGCTTTATCTAGCTGAATGGCCAAGGTCAGCTCAAGGGGAATTAGGGAATGTAAACAGTGCATGCATTGTCTGCTGCATTTGAAATTTTTTCTCTGATTCCTACAGAGAAACAGATACAGCCTTTGGAGGTCTGAATTTTTATTTTGGAAGTTATCTGTAATGACTTGATGAATGGAAATGGAAAGCAGCAGCTGTGGAGTCATTCTGGCATCAGTCAGAAACTACTTCAGAGGTTTTGCTTATATGGATTGGGTTGCAGTTTAGGCTGCAACATGGAAACTTGCATTTTTAAAGTTACTGCTTGCCTGTCATTTCTGTTGGCCCATTGCAAAAAGTGGAACCAGTTTCTGATGTGTAGCCCAAACCCCAAGACTGCAATGAGTACTGTCCGTGTCTTTGAACTACATTTAATTGCAAAATGAACATAAACTTGTGGTTTCATGAACTGGTCTGCAGTAAATTTCCTTCAGTCAAGCAGTATCTGACATGCTTGTTTGCTTCAAATCAGTGCTCATAGTAGGTGGATCACAGCTTTTCAAACAAGTGTTTGGGGGCCACTCACTGGCTGTGAGTGAGAAATCTCACATTTCCAGAAGTCAGTCCGTTGAAGTCTTCACAAACTACATAGTTTCACAGTAGATTTGCAGCAGTGAAAAATTAATTCTTGCTTGTATGCCAGGATTAAAAAATGTGTATTTCTAGACCTCTGGGAGGAGAACTTAAAAAAAAGGATCTGTATGCTTGAAACTGGCTTTGAGCAAATATGTGACATTAACAAGCAGCCCCATTCCTATGATTTCCATGCTTTGACTCTGCCCAGTGGTCTAGCAATAAAAGAAAGAATTGGCCAATTATAGTAATATTCCAGAGCTGTGTACTATGGAATTTTGTGCAGAGGAAGAGGGAGGGCTCTTACCTGCTCTCAGTTCTAAAAGTGTGCTTTAGTACAATGTATTCCACAGCAAATATAATACATATTTAACAAAGCTGTTAACCACTAGGCCGCCTTTAAGAATACATTGCTTACCTGCCACCTCCTGAGCTCTCTCCACTGCCTTTTCTCTGTTCATGTCAGCTCCTCATCACTATGTTCCACAAATAGAATCATAGAATGGCTTGGGTTGGACTGGGCCATGAAGATCATCTAGTTCCAAAACGCTTTTCATGGGCAGGGACACATCTCAGTAGACAAGGTTGCTTTAACCGTGTCTGACCTGGCCTTCACCACTGCCAGGTTGGGGCATCTGCAACTTCTCTGAGCAACCTGTTCCAGTGCCTCACCAGCCACACAGTAAAGGATTTTTTCCTAATGTATAATCTAAATCTACTCTCAGTTGGAAGCCATTTCCCCTTGTCCTGTCACTACACTTCCTGATGAAGTGTCCCTCTCTGGCATCCTTGTAGGCTCCGTTCAGATACTGGAAAGCTGCTATGAGGTCTCCATGCGACTTCTCCTTGAATAACTTGTGCCATCCTCTGGGCAGCAGTGACTGAGCTCGGGAGAGAGCTGAGCCCGCAGGATGGCAGCTCTGATGTGGATTTCCTGTGTTGCTGTGGGGCACTTTTGCCCTTACAGTTTGGAGAAGTATGTGTATATTTTCACAGGGCTGCAGAGCTCCTGGCTGGCTGTGGTGGAAGCTTAGGGATACAATTCCTGACTGCCTGCGTATTATTTATAACAAGTTTGGGGGTTTGCCTTTTTTTATTTCTCCTTGAGACAGATAAGACCAAAATGGTGGCATGCATGTGCTAACACACATGACAGCAAAGCCTGTGCTTATGAGTAAGTACTGTAAATGAGTGAAGTCTTGCTTTGCAGTGAGAGCGTTCACACTGAACACTTGATACCAACAGCAAGCAGCGCTGGTGGGGAATGATACAGTGGCCAGATCTAGATTTCAGACCAGATGGATGTTGTTCATAATATTATTTGGGTGTGAATGGTTTTTACTAGAGTGTGAAGTAAACTGATAAAGATTTTTTTTTTGTTTGTTTGTTTGCTTTCAAGCTAAAAAGAATTAGTAATACTGGCCCTAGTTACATAAACACAAGCTTAAAACCTGAAGATGAATACAGGTAGTTTTGGGTGTACTGTCAAAGTAATTAGAAAAAGCTCCTGTTATTGCAAGTAATTCAGATTTTAACACAAGTCAGCATGAGCACACCAGTATTGGCTTTTTGTAGAAATGTAGTTACATGAATAGTTTTTTGGAAATTGGAGCAGCACTTTTCAAACACAGCAACTGAAATTTTAGCTTCTTATGATAAGTAGAGTGGTTTTTTAGCTTACCTTTGAAAACTCATCTGGAGTATTTTTCTGTGTGAGCAGTGTACCATTAAGAAGCATGCTAGAAATATCAGCTCTTTTTAAAAATCTTTTGGGCACTGTTTGTGGGAGAAGATGACAAAGAATCTTTTATTACATATGTCCACTTCCATTCTTAATAGATACAGAATAAATGTGGTTTGCAAAAATTTGAAAGATGGTCACTTCTTTATTCAAATATTGTGGTTAAATATTGTACAGTACAATTTCCATACCTTGAGTTGACCTAGGTTTGTCCATGCTGATCTGTTAATTTTGGTCCTTGTTTCTGTGTGCATTTCTAATGCATATGCTGTGTATTTCACACTACTGATAGATATTTTTACTGGTTAAAACGATGCTTTAAGATGACCTCAAAAGTTGCCACTCTGTACTTACTGTGCCAATTATTATTGTGGTTCCTAGTGATGAAATTTCAATATATGAGCAGGCTGCTGGCCATGCTCCCATCATCCTGTACAATGCAATATATGTTCGCATTAGCTGAAGCTGAAGTGGTCTATTAAAGCGTTCAAGTTCTCACTCCCATATTGAGAGCAGCAGATTCCTTCTTAATCCTCATATAGCTGATGTCTCTGCTGGAGTGTTAATAGATAGTCTAATTTGTGAGCTAAATTACTAATTGTATTATGAGCCTAAACCTTATTAAGCCTTTTGTGTAGAATTAGATCACAGAGCTTTGGGAAGCTTTATGCTGGTTGGGTTCTGTTTCCTCTCTTTAATGATGGGAGCAAGTTTTACTGGAGTCTTCAGCACTACACAGCTGTGAGACTGCAGCTGATTTCTTTTGCTGGCTTCTACAGTATCAACAGAATCATAAGTTTGAAAAGCAATGTGACTTTTAAGAATAGCTGAAAGTTTCCAAACAGCATCACAGGTATCTGAAAGCAGTAAGATTAGCTGAGGTGAGGTTATGATTGGGACTAGAAAAAGATTACTCTGATCTTGTGTACACACAGTGGGTACAGGTCCACCTATGTGGGAATAGTTTAAATCATTCAAAAACTGTGTAGTGGCTGTAGTTGTATAATGGGATAATAGAGTTAGTAGAGGTATGTGTCTGTAATAGTTCAGGTAGATGAACTCTGAAGTCACTTGAGTTATTTTTGTTCCTGCAGATACTCACTGCCCACCTACAGATGGAAAATACATGCCTTATCACGCAGCTATGCCGTAGATTTCACGAGCACTCCTCATCTGTTTCTGTTCAAATCTATGTGTTCAGAGCAGGTTTGTGCTCCCCACTCTGACTTTGCTCTGGAGTCAGCCTGCTAATGCAGCGCAGTTGGGGATGGAGCTAATTGTCTCCAGCAATGAATCAGTAATAAACAAACAAAGTGGGACTTAGTGGATTTCGACATCACTTGCCATAAATTTTAATGTTGATGTGGAAGGTGACTGTGAACTATTGCGCCTTTTATATAGGAATATTGCACTCAGGGCAATTAATTTTCTTTAAGAGAAAATTTACAGCTACTCCATACATTTTCGTGTGCATACACAAGATAGAGTTGCAGTGGTATGGAGTTTTACTCTCTGCACTTTATGCACAGCAGAACTCTTAAGCTGCTGTGAGAAACTGTTCCTAGTTCACACCTGAAATTCTCAGAGCTCTGTATGCACTTAATAGCTTTGCATTTTACTATTGTAAATTAATGCCATTTGACATGCATGGGTAATAAATGAAAATAATAGGCTGTATAGCTTGCATCACATCATCTTATGTTTTTATAGAGCTTTTTCTGTTTCTATTCTTGCATTATGTTTATTGTTTCTGCATCACATTTAGTAATATACTTTTTAGAGTATATTAATAAAAAAAATCGGTGTCTGTCCTAAGAGAGAAAATCAGAGGCTTCAGCATTGGGCTGTTCCATGTACATAATTTCTCTTGAATTATGTACTGTGTATTTATTACATATGGTATGGTGAGTAGAGCAGCCAAAAGTCATTGCCAAAAGCTAATTGTCTTCAGGTGTGTTCTGTAGAAGTCTGAATTTGTTAGGCGTTTCTGGGTAGTTCCCAAATTTGTTTTTTGAAGTATTTTGGTAGGTGAATAGTTTTTGAGAGAATTTTTGTATGTTAAAAAAAAAATCTAGTATTCACTTAATCAACTACAATCTGTCTGGAGATGAAAACTCAAGGGCTCTACATTCTAAATTTCTGCTGAAGAGAGGTAATCATGCTGAAACTCACAATTGACCTTGTCTACCTTTTCGTAGCAAATGCAACTCACACTGGCTTAGATTTGCAGATGAAATAATTTTGGGATCCAGGAATAAGAGAACTTCAGAGGTTTTTGCATGCTTAGTCAGAGGCACGGCTAGGAATGCAGTGACTGTTCCAAATCAGGCTGCTGCTTCTGTAAAAGAGAATAATGCAGGTCATTGAGGCACACATTCATTAGAAAGGCTGAACTAATGTCATAAACCCTAAAGGCCTAACCTGATGTCCTGGGAGGGACTAAAGTGATAACACTGTGCATGTATTCAGAAAAGCGAGTTAATTCCTCCATCTCTAGACTCTGTGCTTAAAAAGTACTTTATAAAGAGTGCATTTCTATTCTGATTTTGTTAAATAGTCTTGGTGACTTTTGTAGTCTGGCCCTGATAGATTTATTTGTGGGGTGTGTTTGGTTTTGGTTTTCTCCCTTAGGATAACAAGTGGTACTGAACATCAGTAGCATCCTTGTGATGGTTTTCTTCCTGCTCTTTTCATACAAAAGGGCAGGAGTTTGTTGGTAAAAACATCAAAGTTGTATATATATACATTTTTGTTTGATCTGGTATGCTAC
>VWZP01007456.1:1847127-1957970 GCA_013396995.1 Dicaeum eximium | reverse complement strand
TTTTTTTTTTTTCCCTCTTTTTGATAAGGATTCTTCAGCACCTTTAATTAGTGATTTTGAGAGTGGGCTGCTACACAGCCATGGCTGGGAGCTGCACTGCACCCATCCTTCCAAACAGCATCCAGCCCTACAGAGGCAGAGAGAAACCATTTCACTCATGCTTTCACATTTCCTATGTGGATGAATGCTAGAAGCAAAACCATAATCTTAGAACTTAACTTTTAAAAAACACAAAAATAATCAGATGTTCTTCACCAGTTTTGTGGGGTTCTTTTTTCTTTCTTTTTTTTTCCTTGTAAATAAACTTTTGTGAATATGAGAGAGGGGATGGGAGGATGGTTGCGAGATAACTACCAGCTTTACAGTGCTAATTATGGTATATATTACATATTAATAGGGAATTTTCTGTTGCCACAGGCAGAATCTCCCAGTGGGAGGTACAGGAGAAAGCTGTCTCAGAAGTGGGGAGCGATGGAGAAGCCTGGCTCTGCTCTTGTATGTGGTGGCAGCACAGGAGTTTGTGTTGTTCACTGAGGCTGGGGGGGCTGCTCTGACAAACCTTGGAGCGTTGCATTCCTGCTTGGAAGAAGCTGGTGCTACTGGCTCAGAGAGAACTGATCTCTGAGCAGGGGAATTTGTTCCAGAAGTTTTTCAGGGATTACTACCACTGTCGCTGCGTGAAATGTAGGGACAGTTTGTGCATGGACATGAAGCTTTATAAAAGCGTTGCAAACTAAGAGCTTTTCAAGGTACATTTAGTTGCAGTGCTTTCTGCTTAGATTGCTTATGGTCTCCTATATTGCATTTATGCCGTGGGAGTTTGAGAGCTGTGGCCTTGGTGTTTATTCCTAAAGGAGGTAACATGTGTATAATAAAAAAAAAAAGGGAAGAAAAAAGCGTAACTGTGTGGTTGTTACGTTAAATGAATTTTAAAGCTGGTGAGAAGAGGCATTCAGAGATAAAAATGCTAGGGGGGAGAAATGAAAGCACATTGAAGCTCTTTCCCCTTGAGGGCTTTAGGCAGGATTGAGAAGAAGTGGTGCATACTGAAGCCTTGTTTATAGTCTTTCACTTACTGTTAATAAAACAGAGATGTTCTAAAAGGTTTCCATAATTAAAATGCAGTCCTTGAGTATAGTGCATTTTCAGAGTGGTCTAAAGCCCTTCTGCCTTTCAGACTGCTTAAATCACTATTTATAAAAAACTCTACAGTAGACTTAGTGTTTTGAAGCTCAGTGTTTTCGATCAGAATGATGTTAGAAATGTTGGGTATTGAATAAATAAAAATAGAATTTATGGGGAAGCTGATAGGCGTACAAATTGACTGGTTAGTAACTAATTACCAGTAAAGAGATTGTTTTTGCCTTCTTTCTTTTTCTCCATAATTGGCTGAATATTAACAAATTAGGTTTATTTCTGGAAAACAGCAAGTTTTAATGGTTTGGCAGAACTTAATAAGAAAAAAGCTAAAGAATTAGCATAATAAATAATTATTGCTTCCAGGGTTTTTATTGTTAAGATAATAAAATGTTAAAAAGCAAACCACTTGAGTAGAAAGTAATTGCACTGACAAGCACCACATAGCTAGCATTCACAATAAAGTAAACCTTCTCTCAATGTCAACCTGATTTGCTATCCACATAAATGCTTCCTCACATTATGGAAATGTGCTTTTTCCATCAACAGAAAAGAATAAACTCCTGGCATCTAATTAATCTTCTCTGACATTTGATTTCATACTCAGGTTAAAACATAAGGCAGGTGGGTCTGTTTTTGACCCCCCCCCCCACTCTGTGCATGACCACAGGCAAATCTCTCCATTAATGTCAAGCTGCATCTATGTGTCTGTGCCTCTGCCACATGTCAGTCATTAATGCATTAGCATCTCTTGGATTTGGCTCACATGCACCAGTTTTCCTGTCTGGAGGGCTTGGTAAATAGGGAACTGCAGGGCTTCAGCTCTACATCACAAGCATTTCACCTTGACCCTCCCTGTAAAGGAATAGAGATTCTGCTGTATAGGAGAAGGATTAGAAGTGGTAATTTGCAGCACTGGGAGTTTTTGAATTGGTGTGATCAAGGAGAAGAAAGAAGCAAAACCGATTCGGCTTTGACATTTTTATTGATTAAGAGTGCTCTCGTTAAAGAACTCAGAACTCTTAATATTGCCTAAATGTATTACCTGCAGTAGTTTAGACTTCTTGATGGCAGGATTGTTTCTCTAAAGTACACCAAAAAACTCAACAAAACTAGTTAGATGCATTATGGGTATTTTATTTTTTGAAGTTCCAGTTAATGGTTTCTGCCAGAGGCAGTGTGCAGCTCTTGAAAATGTGGTGGGTTTGACCTTGTATGCTAAAACCTGGGTAACTCTGTTGTATTTTTTACTTACTTAGGTAGTATAAACATTTAAAAGGACAGTCAAGAACTTAGGTTCAAGTAGAAAAAAATCTCTTAGAAATAAAAGTGTTAATATTAAGCCATTTCATAATTAAAATAACATTAGGAAACTGAGCGGTTATCTTCATTTACATAGTTTATGTATTAAAGTATTTTTCTATAGTGTTTGCATGTAAAACCCCCATGGTACTGGGAAATAAATATTTGCTTATGAAGTCAGGAAGTATTTGGAAGAATCAGTTTTGTTTTGCTGACTAAATGCAAATGATGAAAAATGTCTGCTTATGGTTTTTTAATATTTTTTAAAAGTTAAATTTTAAGCTTTTGTTTCTAGTGCCTGTCTCCTACATAGTAAGGGTGTAAATTTGAGTGAAATGGTATCTGTCTCTATCTGCAGAGCTGGATGCTGTTTGGAAGGATGGGTGTAGTGCAGCTCCCCAGCCATGGCTCTGTATAGCAGCCCATTCTATAAATTACTAGTTAAAAGTGCTGGAGAATCCTTACCAAAGGGAGGGAAAAAAAAAGGCAGTGTATGAGGTGAAACAAAAATGCATACATTACAACTTTGATGTTTATGCCAAATTGGTTTCTATGAATTGTGTGCTACAGAAGTTAATAGGCAAAAATTGTAAATGAGCCATATTCTCATTATGATGAGCACTGCAGTGAGTAGATAGCTACTTCATACATCACCTGCTTCTGAGCAGTGACAGGTAGAATCTGGTGCTAGAGCAATTAGCATTTAGACCTAAAAAGAGAGAAATTCACTCATGATTGACTTTTGGCAACAGTGGCTTTCATTCTTTGTTGTGTTTTGACTGTCTTTTGTAATGTTGAAAGGCAGCCTCACCAGATGGAGGTAGAAGATGGAGCCAGAAGATGCCAGTCTCTGCCAAATGAGGCTCGACTATGAGGTTCTTGCTGTCAGATTTTCCTGGATATTTCTTGACAGACTTTGCATCCAAGAAGCAGATCTAGAAACGAAGAGGAGGAGCAGTAACACAGCTCTGCTTCACACTTAACTAGTTTTCTCCACCTCGAAGAATGAGTATTGCTGGTGTAACAGCTTTCAGAGACCGTCAAATGTAGATGTGGAGTTGGAGAAATGCCATCCCACTCGGTATCCCGTGTCAGTAGAAGCAGCAGATTTTTTTAAAGAGATCAGTAGTAATGCTTTGCATTTATGTGCTGCAGAATCTTTTCAGTTGCTTTTATGAGGTTTAGAGTCATGGAACAATTAAAATAGGAAGAGTCCTCTGAGGGTTTTCCAGCCCATCCTCTGCTCAGCACTAAGAGAGTTAATTTCAAAGCCAGGTGGTGTTATTCAGGTTGTCCCATTGAGTTTTGAGTTCTTTAAGGATGGAGGGAGGTTCTGTGGCCCCTTTGCATTAAATGAACTTGTAAAATATGATCTCTAAGATTTTTTCATTAAGTTAAGAGTAGTATTTTTGTACAAGAAGAAATATTCCAGTGCACATTAAAATATAAAAGGTAAAAAGTTAGTGTTTTTCTTTTAGGTTTCTGAATGCACTGTGTTTGAAATGCATCTGTTAGGAAGCCCTTTCTTAATACCTTTCCATAGTGTTGATAAATACTTTCTAAGTGTGTCAGTAATATAAACTCCCATTGCTGTCTGTCCTAGTTTTGTTCAGTGTATGGTTGTACCAGTGACTGCTTCTGATTGTCTTATTTTTTAAATAACAAGATGATGACCTATATCAAGGAAGAGTGTTGCTCCAGAAAGCATTTTAATTTGGTTTTCAGATTCATGTAGCTTAAAGGCAGAGACTTAACTACTTTAATAGCAGAAGTTTTCATTCATTCATATGGTACCAGCATTCTTGTTTAATAACAGAGAATACTAGAGCTCCCCTGATGAAGGTGCTTTTTTCAGTTAAAAAATTCAGCAAAAAGAAAAGACAGGACAATAATAATAATAAAAAATCAAATTGCAGAACCAATAAAATGAGTAAACTCTATTTAAAAAAACCAACAAAACACCAAACACTCAGAAATCTGTGGTTGAAGATGAGAACTACAGAGTTGTAACTGAGTTTTGTCCCAGATAACACTGGCAGGGAAAGAAAGGTCGTCACTCTCTAACTGTGATACTGTGGGGAATTTTAAAGCAGTGGAAGGAAGAATGAGTGATGCCTCTGGAGGAGTTTGTGGAAAGGAACAACAAGCACAAACATGCTTTCCTGATGCAGAAGAGCTAGAGTTTATTATATCACATCTGAAGATTGTTTCCTGTACTCTTTTTGTTTCCTAATTTATTTTAACTATTGTTGGCAGCCCTTTCAGTAGAGTTCCATGAATTTCAAGTGCTGTAGAAACCTGAACCTTTATCTTTGTTTGGAGAACAAATAAAAAAAGACTCACAGAAATGGGCCTGGCTAGACATGCTTACATCTCCTTAGTTCCCAGGCATGCTGCTGTTCACAGGGGTATTGGTTCATTTGAGACATATGTAATTTAAGTCTCCATTGCTGTTCTCTTTCCTTATTTATCGTTTCGGCAGTAAATTTTCTTCTTGCCAGAAATGTGCTAAGTAATGATGACACATGATGGTCATTTCCAGGGGATTAAAGTTCATGTTTCCAGAGAATTCTAGAGTTTATAATCACAGTAAAAACATCTTGCTAGTAATCATTGAACAGTGATAAGGTTATAGGCTGTTCTGTGTTTAAATTAATTACCATGTCAGACTTCTAATTAGGAGTTGGTGTATCATAGCTGAGGTTTCACAAATTACTAAAATAATTGTATGTCTTCTTTCTGTGTTTTGAGAATCTCCACAGGCTCTGTAGAATCAATACCATAAAATAAAGATTACAGATGCAATTCTTGCACTGTTTAAAATGTTCTGGGATTTTTTTAAAGTTCTTTAAAATATTGCAAAGAGGTTCTTTTTATTCAGTTACTGCTGGTTTAGGTAACAGCATGCTGATTTTATCTTCTGATGGGATAAAGTGAAGAGGACTGTAGGATGCTTTGCAAGTAGCCATGTAGCTGCTGTTATTTGTGTCTCTGTGTCCATGCATATGGACACACAAATGCCAATTTTAAGAACTGTCAGTTCAAAGCAAGAGAAAATGGAATTAAAAAACACCACCACTTTACACTTGCACATCAACAGAGTTACAAATATTGGAGTTGGTGTACATAAAAGATATCTGTGAACACTTCCCCAGAGCTAACATTTGACTTAGGCCAGCAGGAAAATTAAAAAAACATAACAAACCAAACCTCTTAAATTTAGAGTATTTTTTCCGTTCACACACTCATTATTTGACACTCTCAGGACTCAGCACACTACTTTTATTTAGCCTGTTTTTTCTGCATTAGTGTCCTATTCTTGCTCTAGTAGTAGTTGTGGTTGTTGGTGGAATACTGCTTGCTGGTGGGAGGAGGGCATTTTGAACAGAAGCTTCCAGTTCTGTCTGATTTTTATGGTGGCTTTTTTACACCACACACAGTTACTTGTTGTAGGACTGAAATTTATCCCTGCATAAATGGTGGATGAATGGTGGACTGCATTTCCATTTTACTGTTCCTTGTCAGTAGCTGATGGCTAGAATGCCATCACAGAAATGTTGGTGCAGTGGTTTGTGCATGTGATGATGGCCTTGGGTTTTTGGTGCTTGGAGAAGAGAGCTTTAGGCTAGGAGAAGCTGGGCTGCTGCTGAAGGATGTTACCAACAGGGGTGCATGAGTCTCCAAGCAGTGTCAACAACAGTTCCACGTATTTTTGGCTGTTCTAAACAATTACATTATTTAGAATATTTACATTTGTCTGATATGATGCTATGGGTACATCAGAGGTATTTGAAATGTGGAGGAGAAAGAGGGGGGATATAAACAGAACTGGGAAAAGAAAGGGAATAGAAAACACAGGGTGGACAACTCTGCAAAGCAGAAGAGAAAGAAATAACATGCTTGAGGAATGTGGAACATAAAGAAGTATTTATCTCATTTGTTATGTATAGGAAAGGGAAAAATGAAATTATCAGGCAGCAACAAACTCAAAGTTTTCAGTTTATTCATGAAAACTAGTTGTAGTATGTTGCTGCTAAACAGATTACATACTGTCTGAGGAGCTTTTTTGTTTTGTGCACCTGATTATGCATGCATTTAGGTAGATTTAGGTTCTGTAACATATGTCAGGGTAATTTTTCAAGTTCTTGTGTGCATATTGACCATAAGTTGGTACTGTCTTGTATCTTTCTTTTCAGTGATAGTTTGCACTTAGAAAAAATCTTTAAAATTATGAAACTTCTTTTTTAAAAAAAAAAAAAAATTCCACACTTTTGTCAATCTGGGCAACCCACTGTGTTGTTAATTGAGCATGAAATGAAAATAGATTTGTTTACTCATTTAGTTGGTGTTATCTGACCTGTCAATACTGGCAAAACTGCACTGGGGCGAAGTTTGAGGCTAATATTTTCTTTGCTTTTTGACATCCTTTAGAAGCCATAGTGTTTATAACTTAAAAACTAAAGCAAACAAACCCCATATGGTGAGTTTAAAGAAAATATAACCATGATGTTTTATCCTTTTCCCAAGCTGGCTGACTGCACAAAGCAAATAACCAATCTTTCAAAATAGTCCAGTAGATCTGTGTATGGGATTATTTGGATTGTCATTGTCATGACAGAAGTCATTATATACATATATATATAAAATTACATACTGCTGAACTTAAGCTAATATATCCTTCTGCACCTGTGAAAGGTCTGTAGATGCAATTCATGTTTTGAGTTCTTCAGGCAGATGTGGGAAAATGCTTCAGGCTTGCATACTGTCACTTCATCAGTGAAAAATATTTCTATGGTGTATGTAAGTTTAGTGATTGAAACATGATTTTGGATCTTATCCAGACAGTTGTACAATTTAATTTACATATTTGGTGTTTCTTGGTTTTTTTGCATTGGGCAAATATATGATTGGACAGGTGCTCTTGCATTGGTGTTGCATGTAGCCTCTTACAGGTACATTTATATGGAATGAATTATTTAAAATTCTGTCTTTTGCAGAAAATTCCCTATATATTATGACTAAATTATCTTTTGAAATTTAAGTATTTATTAAGTATGTAGTGGGATTCCGGTGGTTAATTGGTTTTGCTGCAAATGCGTAGCATAAAGTACTTTAGGGCTAGGTGGAACTGTTAGATCATGATCTCCTCTGATCTCTGGGGCCCAGATCAAGAGTTATTGCTGACTGAAGAACAAGTAACGCTGCACCTATAAGCATCAGGAGAGGAGTGCTCAGGAGTTACAGTGTGTGAAATCAGATGGCACTAATTCCCTTTTGAATAGACACTGGCAATGTGGCTAACTATTTGAAAAACACAGTATTATCTTGCTTTTAGGATTTGTGTATGAATAAATGTACGTGACCTGGGTTAAGGTGTGAATTGTTCTGGCAGTTCTGTGTGCAGAGGGGGTTCTGGAAAGGCTGTGCGTGTGAAATAGCAGCGTGAGCCACCAGTGCTGGCAAAGCAGAGCAGGCAGCCCAGCTGGGACGTATTCCAACTGCACTAGGAAAAGTATCTGTGCAGCCTGACGCTGTAAATTCCTTCTCCTGGGTTTTTTTTCTGTGTGTGTGTATCTTATGTCATATTTTAAATGGAATTCAAGTTCTGACTTCATTATGCTGTGTGTTTATTACACTCCATTTCACTTTCATTGTCTACTGCAGGAGATTCAAGAAAATCTTTTGAGTTGGTCAGAAGATGATGATTATTATAAAAGCTTTCCCCTTCCTCCTCAGCGTCTGTTACAGGGTGGCTTGCAGTAGCTGTTCCTGATGCTGGCATCTTACAAACTTGAAAAAACAATAAAAACCCAAGAGACAGTACAGAAGACATACATACAGAGACAAAAATTTGTTGCTGTTGGTGCGAATTACATTCCACAGCTGTTCGAAGTTAGATGAGTGTGCATAAATGTGACAGCTATTGTGTCTGTTTAATTTTTTTCTCTTTTTTAATGTTTAACCTTGAGTGATTCTTTTCCCCTCTTTGTGATATTACACAGTCCAGTTCTCATCTCCTGAACTCAGGTGCTGCTGCTTAGGGCTTTACTAGGCACTCTTGTGCTGACTCTTGTGCTGATCCATTCTCACTTTGCACCAGAGCATTTCAGTAAAAGGAGTTAGTGAGTAAAACAGAAGCAAGGCAGTGTTCTTCATTTACTTTTTCAGAATATCTCAAAGCAAGAGTTTTAACCATACCACATTATCTAGCTCACTTTGAAACTTGTGACTCAGTTGTTAAGAGAGCCCAGACTTTTTGCCCCTGTGCTGTTTGTAGCATAATACAGAATCACAGAATATGCTGAGTTTGAAGGGCCCTACAAACATCATCAGGTCCAATTCATATTGTTATGAGTGTGTGTGTGTATATTTTTAATAAAGTCAATAACACTCACTCCCCTTTTTATTTTGTGTTCTCAGACTCTTTGAAAATTTATGTGAATTAGCTCTCCCATAATTTCCTCCCATGCAGTTGCTGCTTCATGGACATAGTGCATGTTGTGTGCATCACTCCTGGAAAAGAAAGCTTCTATAATTGGAATATTTCTTTATAGTTTTCTTTCAAATTTATGCTGGATGCAGTAGGAAACCAAACGCTCTTTCAGGGTGATGTGGGTGAAATAGAATCCTTTTAGGGATTGCTGTAAATGCTGGTTTCTAATGTAACAGCTTTTAATTATACTGATTTAGCTAATATTTGCAACTGAATTGCTGCTTCCTGAGCATTTCTTAAATGTTGACAATAATCTAAGAAGAGAAGGATGATGTCTTGGTGCTTTTCCAGTTTTCAGATGTTTTGGCCATATAGTTTAGTCAAAATTCTATATGCATGAGCTAAAATGTTTATGACTTATTAGTAAAACCTTGGAATAAGCAAAACTTGGTCAGTGTGTTCATTGTGAACTTTTAATTCATTCTAACAAAAAGATTATCAAGGTTAATTTGTAAATATTTCCACTTTTTAATAAATATATTAATGAATGTTCTTATTTAAAGCCAGAGATATTTAAATTTTTTTAATATTGTTGCAAGGGTGCATATACAAAAATACATATTAGGTAAAAAGTATAAATATGTCACATGATTCAAGGTTAAAAAATACTTAGCATGTGTGCCAAGCTGAAAAGACATGTACTTATTCTCTCCATACTCATCATCTGTAGCTATCTTTCAGCAGATCCCAGAGCACATTACAAAGGAATATGTTTCCTCATTTTATGGAGGAAATATGGATCATCTGGCTTACTGATTAATGCGGCACTTTCTGGTTTTTTTTATTTTTTAATATGTCATAACAACTATGAATGCCTCAAAAGCTTTTGAAGGCTGTCAGTCATGGTGAAACATTTTATTGTCTTCTGCAAACACTCCGGTAAAATGCGTCTTTATGTGATTGGATATGGGCCTTATATAGAATTTTTTATTCTCCTTAACCAATGCAGAGATTACATGAACTAAAGGAAAGAGAAGTTCAGGTATTTGGGCTGGATAAATCTCTGTGGATGTAAAATTTGGTTTCTAAAAGAATTTAAGGCAACATAAATGTGGTGTGCACATACTTCTATCTCTCTCAAAATTTAAACGCAGGCATTTATAATTGTGTCCATTCATTACGCATATTCTGTTTAGGGGAAGCTTATGCATCGTAAACTTCCTGAAAGTAAATTTCATTTGAATTTTTTAGGAGTTCTAAAAATCCACTCAAATACTACACTGTATAGATTAGAATGCTTATCTGGTGTGTGTGTATATTGGAGTGATCCGGAGAGATAGCAGAAAAGATTAGCTTAATTTTTTGTTTTAATTAAACAAGATTGATGTCAGTTATGAAGATTCTTGTGCAAATCATCTTCTGCTTATGTATATTTTTACCAGTCTCATTTAAACTATCATGTTTCAATATCACTACCTTGTAATGCAACTGCTGTGATGTACTAATTTGCCACTAATATTTTATTAATGTAATGACAGGAAATTCTAATAAAATCACTTTAGCTGATACTAATTTGCTATGGCTTTGGTACTCTGTGTTGGAATATGGAATGTTGTGCTCTCTTTCTGATACACAGTTTTGCTGAGAGTTTGTTTTCTGTTTTTCAAAAACTGTGTACAGACAAACCCAGCCACTTCTTTAGAAATAAACCCTGGAAAAGTTTTTGAGACTTCTCACAGCTGGTCTTAATTATAATTGGGTAATATGTGGAGACTTCTGTGCTAGACTTGTAAAGTGTTTTTGCAAAGTTTTTTTCCTGATCTGCTTCAGAATAAAATCTTTGTTATTTTTACTCTTTGTCAGTTTCAGCCAGGAAAAAGCAGGAGCAAACCTCTGATTTCTCTGTTGATTTAGTTTTCTGCAGGAAAGTCTTGTAAATTCTTGCTGTTAGGAATACTTCCATTGACTTAAGGACGGACAGAGATAGGAGTTTCCTGAAACCACCCTAAGTTGGGAATACCTGCAGTGCAGTTAACCTAGATGAAGCATGATGGTGTGCTGTGAAACTGGTTATGAAACAGTTTTGATGCAACTGGTCTGGGGTTTGTTTTTCTTTCCTGAACACTGGGCACATAGCCCATGAGTCGTTGCTGCACTTTCCAAAGACATTGTATTAAATGTTCTATATGCTAGAAAATATATGGCCTTTTTACTGTATGGACTTTTACTTTATTTTACGTGAGGTTTTCATCACAAAAGAAGATTTTTTAAATCTGCGGCAGCCTTAATGGAGAAGCAGCTTAATTATTGATAATTTACCAAGGTGCTACACTGGCTGGATTTCACCCATGTAAGTCTGCTGCTGCCTTAGCAACAGCAACAGTGTATCATTTAGTGCTTAGGCTGTTTGTGGACTGTACAATATTATAATTATAGAAAGAAACACACAGGTGTTGAATATGAGCTGTGTCTTGTTGAATTTTTTTTGAGGCATACACTTGATGGATGTATGTGGATGTGTATCTAGCTACCAAGTTTCTTGTCCCCCAGTGCTGTCTGTAGGGTAAAGGAGCAACTGATAATTGTTTAGGGATACTGTACTACAAGACAGAAGAACGGGAGCAGATGGAAAGCAAGAAAGCTGTTACCATTAATTGTGAGCAGCAGGATGGTACTTCAGAATCAAAGGAGCACCGTGGCCAGTCCTGTGTAAGCAGAGCAGTAGATACATTTGGGCCAGGAGAAGCCTACAAGCAGATAAGGGACAAGTTTCACAATGCAGAGAACAAATCATTGATCAGAGCAGCACTACTAGAACAATTTCTTTAAAAAGTGCATCTAGATCATATTCTGATTAGCTTTATCTCCTGTTTATAATGTAGCAGACACCTCTGGCAGTAACCATAAAATTACAAGTATGTCAAGAAGGATGATATTAAGTGACTGATTCTTTATATTTGTTTACAAATACATGTTTTGCTTTTGCGCTCTGTACTTGATTACTGTGTGTGAAATCTGTTACACTGGGCAGTGTTTTTAGTGGTGCTAAATACTTACGATACCGTATGGAACTAATGTACAAAACTTTGAGAAGACACCTGAGGAAGATCATTGAAGATTATTCACTCTCCAGCACTACCTTTCTTTTCCATCTCCATTTGAATGAAGGAGTTTGCTGTTAACATTGATTGTACTTTTTGTGCACTTACTTTACCACTTTTTCCCAAAAGAATAGAATTTTGCTAACAAGCAAGCTCCTCAGCAGAGCAGTGTTTCTGGGGAAGAGTAAGAAGAAACCTGAAATATACTGAATGTATTGAAGAAGTCTCAAAATATTTACTTAAGTGTCAATTCATCTAAGTCCTCACTTGAGCTTCTTTATGGGGCTAAAATGACATATTATTAGCTATATTTTTTTCCCTTCAAAAGATAGTAATTTAGTGCACCATTGTAGTGAAACGTACATTGTATAGGGAAGCATGGGCTAGAATAGAGCCATGAGCTAGAAAGGAAAAGGAATTATGTTTTTAATGCCAAATTGTTTTTAGATGTTTCTAAAAGAGTTGATGTAAAAGAAAAGCAGCAACTATTAAGGTACTCCTTTACATCTGCTGCTCCAGCCATAATGCGTTCAGCAGGGCTTTAGGACTGTGTTAAGCACAACCAAGACGTCTGTAGAGACTTGACATGGCAGAAAAGCATGCAAGTAATATAAAGGCTGTACTGTGCCCATTTCCTTAAGCAGTACAGAGCAGAAAAGGGAATTTATTATTTAAATGTTTATGAAAAGAACAAGAAGTTTTAATGTGTGAATGTGCAGAAAAAAGAAGAAAGCTTAATTGAGTGGTGCAGAAAGCTGCAGCTTTCAAAGCTAGTGGTGGCTTTTCCTTGTTGCTTAAATTAGGCTAGGAATAAGGCTTTCTTTTCCATTAAATAGCATAATTAGCCTTACAGTAACTGTCTGAATGTCTTCAAGTCTCCTGTTTGTTTTCATGACCTCCTTGTTTACTTGCCCAATGTATTATTAAAGTTAACAACGGGTTTTGCTCACTAAGATGTGTGTGGGAAACCCATTCAAAGGTGGGGTATGATAAGTGATGTATGGTGTGAGAAATAATTTGGGAGTTCTGTTTTTGACTTTTAATGTAAGCGTTGAAGATTAAGTTTCTGATTTTTGGGTTTAGCTTTTCCAGTGATTAGTTGTCCCATGTTAATTAGATGTATGATTCACCCTCCTTTTGCTTTGTCATAGAACTCCTCTGACAGGGTACAATTGTTACTAACTGTATAGATTATTTTGGACATATCTGTTGTACTGTATGTAAATGATACATCTGCTATACTGTATATTAAGTCTGAATCCATGAAATTTAATGAGAGACCTGGATTTAGTCTTGGGTCTCTAAGGCTGTGAGTAATTAATCAGGCATTTCTTTTAAATTGTGAATTTCTTTTTCCTGTTTAAATATACTCCTGAATTTAATATTAGCCCTCATTTTGTCTCCAAACAAGAATGCAGTCCAAATAAACTCCTGTGAAAGATTGTCTGCTTTTTGGGGATAATTTTTTACCCTGAATTTAAAAATAAATATTAATTGGGTTAATACACTTGCTCCTCATGGAATGTGTGTGTTTATTTTGATTCAGTCATTATTCTCTATATGTAATGGTTCATCTTTGTTCATAAAGGAGGATTAGACAGTGACTGCGTGGGTGAGAACACTGTACATCTCTAACAGTGTTGGTCTCTTTGAAAAATTTTGAAGTACTTTGATTCCTGAATTAAATTTGACCAAAGGCTTGAAATTTTCATATTAATGCATTCCAGAGTGTATCTAAGAAGCTTTCTTCGATAGTCTAGTGTTTGATTAACATGCATATTACTAACCCAAGAGAAAGCTTATGTAAATCTGTGTATGTTCTAAAACTAGGGTGGTTGTACTCTGTAACAGATCAATTTTGTTTCTTTTAATTGAAGAGAAAAGCAGTGATTGGCAGACTGAATGGACTAACAACTATTCGGGTTTACCTGAAAATTCTAACTTGAAAAACATTCTCAATCTCCGTGCATTATTAAAGTTACCTCTGCAAAATCTCTAGTGTGTGTTATAGAAAATAGAGTTGTTTGCTAACCAACTCTCCAGCCCTTATTAAGCTTTTTCCATTCTGTAAAGGCAATAGCTCTGAAATACAGAAGCGATTGCATTAAATCCTTGGCTGGCAATTTTGTGTGGGATTGAGTATTGAAATGCAGCAAAGCAAATAATGAAGGCATATGTTTACCTATAATTCTTTTTACCTTGGGAGAAGGATTAAATAGGAACAGTTTGGTTGTTGTCAAATTCTTAACAGTTGCTTTCAAGCATGAAACAGTCCCCGGGCTCTCGGAGGATTTACTTAGCAGTTTGAATAGAGAGGTCTTTACTGCTAATGGAACTGAGATGGCAGGCTTAAGCAATGGGGTGCTTTATAGCCTCTTCTGCCACTTGAGAAGATGTAACATCAAATAGCTGAAATCGTCCTGGTCTCCATTGGTGTTTGGGAAGTTGCACAAAGATTGATGAATAAATAATTCAGAGTCGTAGGAACGTCTTGATGCCAGAGCGTTGCAAGTATCTAAAAGCTTCGTTCACAGAAGGTTTAGTACCAGGAGACATTCTGTAGTTTTTGTGTGAGCTTTGCCCCAGGGAACATTTACTGAAGTTTCAAAAAAAAAAAAAAAGGAGAAAAAAAGAAACAGAATCTACTGGGATTGTTTGAGGTTTGTAGAGAAGTATTTAAGATTCTAAAATAGTCTTCATAAAAGGGGATATGTTGTATTTGGGAGGATGGCTTGCAATTATTGGAACTGTTTTGTGGTTGAGGTGTCTTATCAGTTGTTTGCTGTTAAATTCCTTTCCTGTATGATGATATTTGATTAAAAAAAATTATGAATATACCCTCATCCACCTATAAATAAGATTTTCAGTTTAGTTTTGACCTCAGGATGGTTTTTTTTTCCTTTTTTTTTGTTTGTTTAAAGTTACTGTATGGAGTAGATCCTTTCTTTGAAAAGATAAGGCAGCAGAAAGGCTATTAGCATGGGAAGAATATTAGATTTACATTCCTGGGATTTCTTTTCCCTTCCACCACGTGAAACAACATTATTTAGGATTCCAATTTTAAAAAGTACAAAAGCTTTCCCTCCAATATTCCCATCTCCTCTTTAAATTTCTTATTAAACCTGCTAATGAGATAGCTAATATTTAGAAGCTTTACTACAGGGATCAAAATGTAATGTGAGAAACTATTCTGGTTGAATTTGCACAAACTTGGGATAATTTTCTGTGCTTTAAAAAGGTTCTTGCCTATTCAGTTCATCTAATTTCTTCACATGCTAATTGCTGTGTTGGTACAGAACTCTTAAATTTCAGCTTCTCTAATTTTTCCTCTGAAAGCTATAAAGTCTGTGCTGTGACTCGTTTGTAAGAATGAGGTCCAGTAACAATACAATTAATTTATAGATTTGTAAATTTTAATTTTCTCTGTTGCCTACACAGGCTTTCCCATTACATTTCACACTATTTTTTGGACTTGTATGTGGAAAGGTATTGTCTGATGGCTCAAGAATACAAATCCTGGGGTAGAGATTTTAGTGGTAAATTACTGTCACTTAGATAATTTAAATTAATACCTATTTCTAATTTGAGTTTCTTTATGCTTTGAGGTTTTGCTCTGTTGTATTTCATTCTACATTTTTTTTGCTAGATGAAGAAATTACCTATTATCAGAAGTCTTACTGTTGTTTAAATTCTTTAGAAAATGAGTAAATTGCCTCTGAAACCTTCTGAAATAAATAGTTATTTGGACTTCATAGGTCTCGTATAAAATGGCAGATTTTCCAGAGCTTCATTAATGCCTGTGTTCCTTCTAACGATTCTTTGGTTTATTCTGCCAAAATTGTCGTTGTACACTGAAGTCTGCTAAGTTATCTAGCAAAAACAAAAAGTGATACTGCATTTTATTGTTGAGTATTTTGATTGTAATATCAGCATTAGAAGACTCTTGACCTTGGCTTCATGTTTTTAATCCTTCACTTTATTTCTCTCCCTCTCATCCCTTAAAAGTTATCCCAAGACTTCAGAAGCTGAAGTTTATGCCTGACAAAAAGGCTCAGCTGCTATGACTACAGGTGATAACATCCTGAAAGCCTGTAATTGTACCTGTATTTATACCTGTATTTGCCACTGCTCCTCTCAGATAATTGATAAATACTCTCTAACCTAATATGTTGCTTTCAGTCTCCAGTGGAGCCAGAACCCCTCTGTAAAAGGAACAGCCACTCTCATCTGGTCTTGCCTTGCTGTTTTCTGCAAAAATTAGTCTGTGGAATTTAATAACAAATGGGAAGTATCATGAAGTCTGCTGCCAGGATAAGAAGATACTGCTGTGCTGAGCAGAACAGGCTGGAACCAAAGCAGAATGTAGCAGTTGGAAACATTTTGCTTATTTCTAAGAATGAGCCATACTAACAAGGGGCAGCCCAAAGAAAAGCATAAATCTTCCTCAAAAGGCTTTCAGGTAATGTCTGAAATGTCCATCTGGACATGTGCTCTCTGCTGTAAGCTTTCTGTCAAAATGGTAGGTGAATTCACAGTTCCTGTGGGAGAATGGGAAAATGATGTCCCTCTCCAGCTGCCTCTGAAAGCTACATGATCTCTTTTAGTCACTCACCTGATTCTTATTTTTTCCTTTTTTTTTTTTTTGGTCAGGGCTTCCTTTGATGCACGGTCCATTTAGTGACCTCTTGCTGTGGAAGTAAGGGCACTTTTGTTCAAGTCAGCAGACCTCAGCCTGAGATATTGTTACATTTACTTGCCTTTTAAAAATGAGCATCTCTTCAGGGACTTTGTTAGCTAAACTCTGAAATGTTCTTGGGAACCTAAAGGCTGGTCACCTCCTGTTATCCAGGAAATAGTGTACTTGCAATTCTGCTCATATGTACTTACAGTTCTGCTCTTCCCATTTAAACGAAATTCAGTGCTATTTTCCAGGTCAAGCACTCTTTCCTCAGCTGTGAAGCGAGGCACAAGACTTCTGAAATCGGGGATATGAAATGGGACAGGTTCATTCTCCTCAAATCTTTTGGGAACCCATGCAGTAAGGCATTTTGTAGCTATTTACTAGTATTGCTGCAAAGTGTTTGGGATGAATTCCTTGTGGATTAGAGGTTGGGTGAATCGTAATGTCAACCAGAAAGCAGAATATTTGCTCAGGTGGCTGATTGTGACCTGTGAGCTCATAGGCAGGATACAATTCCAACAATTCAGTTGCACAGACTTGCAGAGGGATGAACAGTCAAATATTACTGGCACTGATGCAATCACTGGATTTACATTGAGAAGATGTTGGCAAGAAGATAATGTTCTAGCTGCCGTGAGAGTGCATGAGAGGCAGAGGATTTATTTTCTTAAAGAAATGCAAACTTCTGTAATCGAAATCTTATTAGAACAGCACTCTGTCCGCATATTAGATTGGGGAATTTAGGGATCTGATCAATGCAAGCCCCTGATGTTCAGTATCACCCTCTCCACAGTGTAGTTGTAAAAGAAGAAAGGGGAAATCTGAAATCCTGTGGTGAAATTCCAGCTGTATGTATAGATGCCAATGCGGTGTGGTCTTACACAAACACAAATCATATCAAATAACAGTGCTGAAAGGAACTCAGTTAATTCAAATATAATAGCTATTTTGATAAATTAGATAGGTAAATTATACAGTGTTAAATAATTTACAAAAGGGTATTAATTAAACCAACTTAATTGCTCTTTATTCTGGAAATGTAAAATGCTAGTATATGCAGATTGGGCTCCATGAGACTCTCTGTTTCTCTAAAATACAATAATAAAATTCCCATATCTACCAGTATTAACCAATTTATGTGAAAAATTTGTCGAGGTGGCTTTAAGGCAGACTGAGTCAGTGTGGTGGAGTTTTTTCATAAAAAATCTGCATTTGATGGCTCTCTCACACAGAAGTCTTCCAGGCCTTATGCATTATGATTGTGTAACAGGAAATTTTGAGCTCAGGGTCAGCCCACACTAAGAGGGAACCCAGCTTGATGAGTTCATAGCTCTCCTTTAGTTGCTGTTGTCAATTTATAGCCTTACTAGCGCTGGATGTGGTGAATAAATGTTCACCTTTGAGAGAACCCAGCCTTCCTTCTGTTGGTCTATTGTTTCTGCTAATATTTTGCATGCATTTATCAGTTACTTTGTTTAAAGACTGCAAGAGAAGAACGTTTCAAGGATGTTTTTCATTTGTGTTTTCTACACATTGGTGTTAGTTGGCTTTCTGGCTATCTGTGCCCAGCATTTTAATATTACTGCAGTAAATTTTTATCTTAAAATTAGGATCACATTCCCACAGCACAGCCCCCAAGTAATATCATAATATAAAAGGTGCACTGTGGTACTACGGAAGTCATCTAATGGATAATAACAGTGTTTAGAAACATGGAACTGGGTGCTGCTTTCTCGTACCCACAATCAAATATCCATTACTACAAAATGTTTGCTACAAAACCAGCGAATTTCTTTACCTCTTTGCCTTTGAAACTGCTGGTGATTTGATAAAAATGTATATAACTGTTCTGGCAAAGCAGAAATTTGTGTATATATCATAACACATACTTAGTGGTGAGTTTCTGTACAGCACAGTGGCTTATGCAGTGTTGGAAGCTGCTAGAGTTCATTAAAAATGCCAGAGGTTACTAATTATAGTTCTGGCAGCTAAATATTTTTAACCTCAAGGGTTGCCCCTTCTTATAGCTTTTAGTTTTTCTGTTTTGTTGCGTAATAGTAGCCACAGATCTTGTTTCTGCATCCTAATTTAGGGCTTTACTGAAACTTAAGTAGTCTTTATCCTCTCATGGAGATCTTGTGGAATTTTTTTTTTTTTAATTTAAAAAATCAGTACAGTTTGCTGTTGTGAAAAGTTGATTTTACTAGGCAAGAAGTTCACCTGTGTTCCAGGCCTAAGAACAATTTGATACTGAAAAGTCTTGTTGAACAAAACCAGAAAGGGTAAAAAACTATTAATTGCCTGTTAAAAGGCCAGTTTCCTCCTTTTGATTCTCTTTCCTTTTAAAAGAAGCTAATCTGGTTTGGAGGTTATGGAAATTTTTACGTGATGTGTAGATTATAATGCCAGAAGGGGATGGGGATGGGAGTTTGTGAATTGGTTGGTCTGCCTTCATCACCTGGGCTGTAGCATCTTCCACAGTTCAGTCCTCCTTGAACCCCAGCATTTAATGTCCAGGCAATGCACATTTGTTCCTTTTGCCCCACGGTTCTATGAAGAACCCACAATTATTTAATTGTCTGGGTTTTGTTTGGGTTGGTGTGTTTGTTTTTAAACACTTTGATTGTTGATATTTTCTGTCCTTAATTCCTGGCATAGAGGTCCTCGTTCTCCATACTCATTCTTTCCTTCTAAGTGCAAGTTTTTCTACATGTTTGTCAAAGTGATTGTATACTACTGTCTGACTTAGTGAGTGTTGCTGAGGTTGTTGTGTAATGCTCTTTATTACTTAGTTTCTTCCTCAGTCCTTCCATCATCTTTAAGCTCAGTTTGGGGATGGTGCAGCTTTCTGAAAGGTTGTTTACAGTGTCCATTGAATATTTTTATTAAAACCTCCCACTGCACTCTCAGTGTTTCATGGTTTTTTTCCAGGCAGTTACTGTATGTCTTTGAATAGATTTTAGTTATATTAAATAATGTAATTTTAAAATTAATTATTCTGATTTTTCTCATACATTATTGTAAAGGCCTCATAAAAATACATCAAAACCTACATTTTGATAAATTTGCTTTCAAACACACGCTTCAGTTTTTTAAGGTAAAATCCGTAAACTGGTGTTAATTTATGGTAGTTTGATATAATTGAATCTTGTAGCAGCTGTTCTCTTGCTGGGGATTGTTTCAGGATCCAGGGAGAGTTCACGAGGTTTCTTGTTCTTGTAATTTTTTTTTCCTTTTTTTTGGTGTCATTCCAGCTTTATCTACTGTTTACAGCTTTATTTCCTGAAATTTGTTGGTATTTCAGGACTTCAGTTCTTGCATAGTTATTTCCTGAATACTATGCATGAACTTCAGAAATTGCTGAAGTCATCTGTCTTGGAAAATCTAAACTATGTGATCTTAGTAGACCTGCGTGTGGCATGTTAATTATCATTTAACATCCTAATTTATTAAAAAATAGTATATGTTTTTCATTGTATGAGAAGAATACTGCCTCTGTTTTATGATGCAGGTAACATATCTGCAGCCTTGGGTGCTTTTCTTAGCATTTGGAGGCTAAAGCAAGTAAAGTTACATCTTTGTTCAAAGAACTGTGTAACTTGACAGAATTTTCTGGGTTTGAGTTTCTCAGCCCTAGTAAATGATCAAAAGCAGACAGTAACTCACCAGGTTCATCAGGCCATGCTTGTTCCTTGGTATTACAGCTGGGCAGTTTTGGTCAAATTCCAGAGGAATTGCATTGGAATTCCAGGGAAATGCATTGGAAGCAAGCGAAGGTGCCTGGGATTGTACCCTGTGTGGTTAATGCTGATATAACTGCAGTGAAATCTAGCTGGTAATATTCCACCCTACTGTCAGAAAGTGTGTTATCTGAACACAAAGGTCAGGAAATCCCAAGCATAATGAGGAATGGGTTATTTTGGCTGTACACACTTTTTATCTAAGCCTTGAGTCCAAAACAAAAGCTGTAGCTTTGCCAGATCTGCAGCATATTGTCCCAAGTGCTGCGGTTTATGGGACTGCTCTCTGCTTCTTGCTCTGTCAGCCCCTCATTGCAGCATGGGAACCTCCTTCTCCACATTATACAGCTGTAAAAAACTCCGAGGAAGAGGTAATTAGTTCCTGCTAGTTGAGTGAAAATTTGTGAGGGAGTGAAGGAGCGAGGTTTGAGTTGGTGTGTGCCAGGGGAGCAGTTCTGCCCTGCTTGGCTGTGTCCTTGCCCACCTGGAACCATCACGGAGGGGTCTCTGTCACACCTGCTGGAGACAATGGGGAGCAGCTGCAGGGATGAGGGAAACATGAGCACCCTGCTTTGTGGAATTTGTGATGAGATGTGACTATTTGTGGCAGGAAATCCTGAGCTATTTCCTAGAGCTCGTATTTGTTCCATTGTGAAAGAAGCCAAAGTGCTGATTTTTCTTCCTTGAACTTTGATGGAACTTAAATATGCAAGTTAAAATTCACTTTTAAGTGGTGTGCAGTGGAGCGGGCTTGTGAGAAGGATATTTTGTTTCTTCATTGCTGTGTTTACTTTCAAGGCTGTTTTTTAGTGTATTTAGCATTCTGCCTTGTCCTCAGGACAGTTCATAAGCTTCTGAATGTTAACATTACTGAATTAATTATTACTTCTATTTGGATTTGATGAAAATTATGTTTTGCAGCATTTAATGTCATTTGCCTGAGGTTATAAGTTGAAGAATATGATTAGCTGGTTGCTCTGCCACTGCTTTTGTGGTCTTGGTTTAAAAACACATAGGAGATCTGCATGACAAAGCATGGATTATGTATTTCCATGGTAGTTAAAAAACTTCCAAAATAGACTGGTGGAGGATAAAAGAGGAATAATTATGAAGGCTGGTTGCATTCCTGTCAAGTTGCATTTCTTTCTAAGAGGGCTGCTTTTAGTGAGGTTTTTAGTGAGGTTGCTTCTCCCTTCACCCTGAATGATGAGAAAGCTGATGAAAACTCTGATTTTTTTTGTTATGAGCAGAATTAATTTGTTATTAGACAGGGGTGGCAAAGGTCAGCTAGACTTACTTCCAGAATGCTATTGTTGTTCAGAAGTTAAGATAGACAAGATAAGACAGTTGAAATAAAATACTATGCCAGAGTATCTACCTGACTAGCAGCTGAAGTGTACTATTAAACTAGTGTACAAAACAAAAATATGTCATTAGTAGTGGTTTTCAGGAAAGCTACAGGCCTTCCTGATCTGCTTGTTCCTTACTAACTGTGCTTGCCTTGAAAAATTGCGAGAGAACTGGAACATTTTTTGTCCTTTTGTGAAGGTCAGTGTTGTGTAGTTTTGCAGAATCAACCAGTTTCAGAGTTAGGCATCCCCTGTTGAAAAGCCCTGCCAGATTATAATACAAAAAGAAAAGTGTTCTCCTACGTAGCTGACTCAAAATTAATTTCAGTGCTGCTAATCCCCACACCTCCATCCCTTTCCCCCTAACAAATAACTCACTGAACCCTTGGCAATCAGCTGCCACATAGGAAAAATCAGAGGCAATATGAATAAATGGACGTGTCACTCCCTGGTCTGTATAACAGTATGATTTTTACAAGAGCTGCAGTATAACATGGAGAGGAGGCAAATGAGAATAGAGCGTGTGAGTGAGGGGCTGGCTGTGAGAGCATCACTCTCAAAGGTGACAAAGAACAAGGGAACGAGGTCAATACAAATGGAATGTAATGACCTTGGTAAGAATGCCAGTTCTGAAAGTGTTGTTTAACGTTTGCTGCTGTTATAAATATACTTTTGTTGTTGTTACAGAAGCAAATGCACTATCTTTAAGAAAAGCCCAAGAAAAAACTGAAGAAGTAATTGAAGGCTGCCTACCAAAGGCAGCTAGAAAAGGAAGGAAAAATGCAGCAAGGAACCAATAATTAAAGGCACTAATTGAGGGCGCTAAGCCCATTCATTAATAGACCTACAAAGTCAACAAAGTAATCAGCAGATTAAAGTCCAAATAATGAAAACATTAGGATTGCAATACTAATATAAAGAACTAAATTAAGCAGAGGAGACACTACTGTTGTCTCTGAAGATTCACTCTGTGTATATGTCCTCAAAAATTAAATTGAAATTTTAAATAATTAAATAGCTTTTACTGGCCTAGAGGGATAAAACAAACAAACAAACAAAACCAAAACGGTTTCATCTGCATATCTTGTGGTTCAGTTTTGCTGAATGATACTGGGTTGGTTGTATTCCAGCCACAAACTTTTAAAATCAAAATGTAACCATTCTAGTCAGGAGTAGATATAATACCACAAGTAATAAGTCCGAATATTATTAGGTGATGTGTTTGGTCTGACAGAGCTGTAGTAAAAGAAGAAGAAATAATCTTTTTGGTAGTTCACAGATGGATTTAAAGTACTAAATGTTTCCCAGTAGAAAATGTATCTCTATCATGGTGTGATCTGAGAGAGAATTATAGCAAATATGAATTTTTTTTTTGTCTTGGAAAAAACCCTTGAATATCTAATCTTTGCAAAATGACAAATTTGCTATTTTTCAGATGATAATTTCAGTTAAAACTGCTGGTACTGCTTTATTAGATGGAAAGATTACCCAAAATGCAGTAAGACATTAGGAATGTTCTACTAATTTATCTGATGAATGAAAAAAAAGAGATGGGATGAGTTTTTAAAGCAGTAATATATATCACCTTATTTTAAGTATTACAAGATTTCTGATTCAAGGCCTTTTTAATGGTTCAAATGAACACAGCATCCCTTTTCTAGGTTTTTTCCTTCTCTTTTTTTTCCCCTGAAGATTTTATAGGACTGTAAGCTTTACTGCCATCTATCAGCTTCTGCCTATTTAGTCATTCACTGTTGTAACTGTTTATGCCACTGTTCCCACAGCAAGAGGCATAGAAAATAATTGCTGCTAAAATTAGTTGAAATGTAGTCTGGGAAAGAAGTCCCAGTTCATTGTAAGCATTTATTTAGGTAATTGGTAACAATTGGACATAGCTAGAAAGTGAATTAGAATATTGCTGAAGTTTCTGCAATTTTTTATACTGCAGAAACTTACATGGGATGAGGTTATCTGTTGATATCTTTGATATACTTGAAATATCTTCAAGAAATTTCTGTTCCTGGCTTTGCATATATGGAAGAGATGCATCTGTTAAAAGTTTAGTATGGTACAAAGATGAAAATCCCATTACTTCAAAGTTCTAAATGTCATAGATGTGGTAAAGAACATCATAATACAATGAAACCGCTTCCATAGCTTGTAAGCGGCATTTCCAATCTTTCAGTTTGGTATTCTAGCAACTGGGCCGGGCACATAATGCATGGTTAAACCTGGGAATGGTTCTGGATTCTGGCTCGCAGGTAATCTGCTGGAGTCACATGCTGAGAGCACTGGTTGATGCCCATGAGTTTCTTTGTAACTTGTCTGCCTGGGTTGTCTTTCTCCAGTTCCACGCTGCATTTGTGTGGAATTACAGCCTCAGTCGGATGTTCCAGCGCCTCCTGGCTCTTGTACTTCCACCGCAGGAACACTGCAGGTGGGCATTGAAGTAAAGGCTTGGTGTGAGATACCAACCATAGTAGCATGGTTGACATAGCACAGCCAAAGGGAACTGGAAACCAAAAACGAATGCATATTTAGGGGTGCTGAATTATCTTACTCTCTGAAGGAAAATGCATTCTGCTGGCGCTTAGCAAAATGTATGTGTTCATCCTGATTTTTGCTACTGGGACAGAAAAGCTGCTGGAGTGCAGCAGTTCCTATGACATGACGTTGGTTTGAACTGCAGCATACTCTGAAGTCTCGTGGCTGTTTTCTAGATCCTCTTTTAATACCAGAGCACCAAGGGAATCATATCAGGTGATTGAAATAAAGAAGAAAGATCCCTTTAAAGTTCAAACGCATTTTTCTGTGTAAATTCAACGTACTAGTTAATTGTTGTCGAGTCTTACGTTCAATAATGTGCCATTTTCCAGCAGTCCTTTTTCACTTCCTAACTTGCTTGTGCTTGAAAGTGGCAGCCAGAAGTTGTGGGACTCAGTTGTTAGTCACCTCTGGCAAAAGATAACTTACTATATTGCTGGGAATCTTGATATTTGGAGGTTGCTTCTACTGCATTAGCCACCTCTAAGTATTAAACTTTTCATGAGTATCATAAGCATACTAGTGTAACTTCAGGCTTTCAGAATTCTTCTTCATCCTGTTGTAGTGTGTATTCAAAAACATAGTCTTTCTACTTTGGCTCTTTTCTTAGAGAAAAGCATCTTAATATCTTTTTAAATCTTCGGATGATGTCAGATATTGCAATAGATAATTTTAATGATATTTCATACTGATTTCTAAGACGGTGATTCATATTTGGCAAACGGTAAAAAAAAGGGGAAAATACTGTGTAAGAGCATGTGAATGATATTTGAGCAGAGATGTGTGTGGTAAGAGAATTCAGAATTTCAACACAATTCTTTTGTGTGTTCATTACTTGCTTTCCTGTCTTTAAACTGTTAAGGAGTTAAGTTAAAAAACACTCTTCACGTTTCACTTAGAACAACGTTCTTCAAAACACTGGCAAGAAGCTCCATTAACTATATAATATCAGAAAATGGGGGCAGATCTCTGTAATAACCCTTTTTCTGGAGTTTTAACACTCCAATTAGGTGCTTTTTGAGATAAGATGGAAATGCTTTCTCAGGATTTCTGTTGCTGAATTAAAGTTCTTAGGTTCATAGGAATGAGTTTTATGGGCAGTAATCTACTAGTGGTGGGGAATAATTTCCACCACTTCTGGTCAGGGTACAAACCACAGTAAAGGCACTGATACTGGTTGTGGGATACCCAGGCATTAAATGCTGTGGTATTTGTGGTTATTTCACTTTGGATGTGTGAAAGCAGTCTTGCAGTGAAGTTAAAAATCCAGGTCAGCTCCGTGCCCAGGCTGTGGGAGGCTGGGGTGGTGTAGCACTGGCTGCACATGCCCTTGCTTTCTTTGGAAATGCTGCCTGTCGCTGACGCTGCATCCTGTGACCTGCAGATATTGGCAGTTCAAGAGGTTTCCAACTTCTGGAAGTCCTGATCTGCATCGGGTGCTGGAAACCTGGTGTTACCTTAGCTTTTCATTAGCTGAAATCTAGGAGTGGATGTCTGTATTTTGAGGTCATTGCATAAAATCGTGAGCAATTTGTTGATTTGTTTATTTCATTAATTGCTGGTTATTTGTGGAAACATAGAAGCAAGACATATAAATGTTACATTTTCTTCTTTTTAAAGACTCTTTTCATTTCATCTGTGTTGCCTTGTCCTCCCAAGATCCTGTCTTCTTGTTGTGCAGGCAAAAGAAGGGTAGTTTTTTAAGCATGTTTTCTCACTGTTGTTTAATAGTAATTTAGTTTAATGCTTTGCCTTTGTCCAAGGGAGGCAGGCCACCTTTTATGTTCACCATGTTGTAAGGGTTTTTTCCACTTGGTTCTGTGTTTCTGCCATTTGTGATATTGCAGGTGAGCATGCATATCAGTGTTTGGTGGATCACAGAAAATGTCTGGTGTTTTGTCATTTAGCAGAAGGAAAATCTATTGTATACTGCCCTGTAATTTGCATGTTTCCTGTATTTCCATCACATTTTGTTTATTTTGCTAACTTGGTGAGAGCTCAGTATGCTGATCGTCAGCACTTCAGGTGTCTGTGTATTTCGGGACTTACCAAAAGGAAACACCTCCACTTCCTTCATAGGTATTTACAGTGAAACCACACTGTTCAACAGAAAAGCTGTGATGTCTGCTGAGTGAAATTGTTTTTTAATTCTAATCTTAGATTTTTATGTCCGTAAAAGTAAGGCTGATCAATGCAGTCTTGCAAATGGTCCATCACTTTTTCCTAGGAATCAGGAATAGAGTTTTATAAAGGTTTAGAGTTTACTTATTTTCCTTAGCCTCTTCCTGCATTATGCACAGTTTTACAGGAAGTCGGTGTAAAAACATCTCTTTATCTTACTTTTGTGTCAGTGTTTAGTATCTTGATTGTTGATTGTACAGCTGCTAAACCAAAGAACACTTAATAGGGAAAAGACTTCATTGGCACCAAGTGATAAAGCATAGATGTAATGATTTTTGCAACAGGACATTCTGTGACTGGTTAATGTATTGCAGAGGAAAGATAGGAAGCCTTTTTCTTTCTTCCTTCCTTTTTTTTAAATTTTTTTTTTGATTCGTGTGGTTGCCTCAGTGCCCTAAATACTCCTGTGTCAGCAATTAGCAGGAGCAGTGTTTCATTAATCCATCAGATCTCTGATGCAGCACATTTTAAGGCCAAGAGATAATAGGGAATCATTTGTTTAAACCTCAGGATTAGCTTCTCATGGATCAGGCTGCAGTGTCATTAACAGCAATGGTGGTAGAACTGTAAACCAAAGCAGTTACACGCTGTGTGGTTGAGACTCTTAAAATCAAGCAAAAGGTCTGTTGTCTTGTACATCTGAGCTGATAAACATCACATAACTCACATAAATTTAAGGAATAGCTGTGTTATTTCTGATAGTGCTTATAGTTTCCTGTTGTATTAAACACTTAATATGTAGCCATAACATATCTGATATAAAATTCTTACTGAAAGAAACTTGGCTTTGTTTTTCATAATATTAATCTAAATGCTTTTTACTATTATTATTATTAATGCAAAAATCCATTCAAAATGTCTGATCCTTATAAAGCACAGTAGTTCTGTTAAACCAGAAGAGTTTTTATATTCCTTGTAAGCTTTTAGAATGAGGTGTTTCATTTCTGTGCTGAAGCACGAGCCTTTAAAAATGAGAACTTTTCAAAATGCTAGCAGTTGATTTAATTTGTAACTTACACAGTATATTGAACTTGCAGATTACAGTGCTCTTATATTATTGAGATAAAAGAGGATTTATAGGTACTTTCTCCTTTTGATTGAGTAGTTCTTTCAGAAGAACACTCTTAAATGAAGTAGTGGCTGAATTGATAAACTTTGGCATCCTGTTTGGCTCCCATGTGGAGACAGGAAGGGTAGAGACATCATGTAGGACCAAATGGCAGATAGCAACTTGTCTACAGTATAATCACAATCAGGCATGAGTGAATTCCAGTTCCCCTGTATTGACAATATCAGTTCCATTATCAAGAACTACTGTGCTGCACAGAGTTGGGAGAGTTGTCCCCTGTGATCAGATAGTTTCTGCCTGCTTTCTCTAATGCTCAAATTGTGTCAGCTACTTCTTGTTGCAGGTTGGCTGCTGCTTTTGCTTCCAGGTTCACTGGCCTCTTCAGTATATTTTGCTTTTTAGGTCAGTTGATTGGTATTCAAACCTCACAGAAAATGAGGAGCTGAGGGCTTACTCCTTATTCTAGTGCCAAAACAGCATAGCCTCTAGGTCAGTCATGACCCATATATATAAATCCACTTGCCAAAATGTACTCTTGCCTTATCTTCCAATACTGGAAGGGTTGTGGGGATTTAATTGAAGGCAGTCCTATCCTGGTCCTTGTTAGGGCCAAACAGATCCCTGCTTGGATGCAGTACAGAGGTGGGTGGGAGAGAAGCAAACATATTTGCTTTCCTTTCTTATCTTGAAATGTGTCACCTGATATGAAGGCAAAACTACCATGCAAAGCCAAAGCCAAGTGGAATTTTGTTTGTGTCTATTTCAGTTTTGTTATTCTTAATTGAAAAACAGCAGCAACTGCTTGAACATTTTATTATTAGACTGCATTGCCTGTTGAGTTCATTGACTCAGGTGGTGGTCCTCTGCAACTCTGAATAGTTAGACTGGGTATAATGGCACTACTTCTGCAGAAATTGCTATTGACAGGCATGTTACTTTTTATAGGTAGACCTAAAGACATTTCAAATCAGAACCCTACTGGAATAAATACAGTCATTAAAAACTTGAACAACATAAAAAACACCCAAAATACCTTAAGGTAAATAAATAAAGGCAGTTGGCTGTCTGAGATGAGGGATCTCCATTCAGCCAAGATATATTTATTAATTTTTAATTATATGCTCATGGTGTAAAAATGGACCATATATGCGAACTTCTTGCCAGTGGTAACAAATGCCCAAAAAATAATTTCATTGTGAAAATATTTTTTGTCTGTGCTTTAGGCTAATGGCAACTTTGCAATATGCCTAGAAAGTTAGAAATACCATGTTAATCTGTTGTTCATCTGTTATATACCTGGAGCTCCAGCTTTAGCATCACAGGTATTGTACCTCCAGTAGTGTGACTTAAGTCTCTTTTGAAGAAAGGGAAACTTTCAGATAAATAAAGGTCAGTCTACTCTGGGATTGTGTTAGTGTCATAGATAGCCAGTGTAGCTGCATTTTCTGGTGTATGGGCTGTGGAGTTCTGACAAAGTTTAAAGTGATTTCTTATTGTTCTTTCAGGATCAGCTGTCTAACGTGTAGGAGAGACATACACGGATGGTTATTTCCGTGTTTGCAATATAAGAAAAAAATGAGTATTGTTATTTGGCCATGATGATGTGAAGCACAAAGCAGACTTGGATGTAGTTGCTATGTTGCCTTTCTAACTTTGGTCTGAAATGTTTTGTACCTTAACGCTTTGTTTTTGTTGTGTGTGGATTTTTTTCTTGCCCTTAGGGGGAGGACATAGGAGGAAATAATGAGTGTAAACTGGAGTGGATTAGACATCTGCCAGCCATGATGTCCAGTTTCATGAATTCCATATTTTTGAATAACCACCTCCTGTTACTGTTATTATATACTAAGATGAAAGTATACTAGTTAAGTTTTCTTCATTCTGCAAAAAGTAGTGATTTTAATCTTTAAACTTGATGACTTTACCTTCTAATTCATTTTTTCTTGTTGTAATCTCCTTCTGTAATTTCTTTAGAGGGTAATTACAGTCTTCGTGATGTGCAGTGTTTCCATGCAGCACTCTAGGTGTTTTATTCTGTGAGACTTTTCAGTCTGGAAGTGATTAGTTTATTGTGCTGAGCTGCTTGTCTTCCTGGTTACTCTCTTTGAATGATTCTGGTCTAATTGTATTTTTTCAGCCTGTGTCCTCTCCAGCTCTCCCACCCATCTCAGCTTGGTGAAACAGTAGATGGTTAGTGCATGCTACAAAGAGGTAGAAGGAAAAGCAGTGTTCATGCTGCAGATTTTGCATGAGGGCACTGAGAGCAGGCTGTCATAGTCCTTAGTAGCTCTGTCTGTCTGCATGAGGCTGTACAGTGAATTCATCTTCAGTGTCTCCTTGGGGACCAAGAGGGTTTGGTTTCTCACAGATGCCTACCCCAACCCAAAAGCTGTTCTCTTCCATTCTGTGTTGTGGCATTTGCAGAGCCCTGGGGATTTATCTGACATTAAAAAATAAGGGGGAAAAGTGCTACAGAGTGACCTTTTATTAACTAGAACCTTGAGCAACTTATCAAAGCTGCTGGGGTAAAAGCCACGCCGTGGTGAATTCAAATTTTGAATTGGTGTGCGTGCATTTTCAGTTTTGTGTCGATTAATGTGTGCCCTTATGCACTGGCTGGCTGTAGTTTTCCTAATAGGAACCCTTAGCTACAGCTTTGGAGAGGCAGGCTTGGAGACTAGTTTATTGATAATCATTTATTTAAAAAAAAAACAGGTAAATATCCCAGCAGAATATTTTTATCATCAGAATCTGCATATACTTGAAAAACCATCGGGATTGTTTTTCACTTGAATGAATAAAAAAGCTGCATTTCCTCATTTGGCTATTTGAAAGCCTTTCTTGGCTTTGTTGATTGGCATTCTGGGGCCAGAGGTGAGAGTCCATTTTTCATTTAGAAAACCAGGGCTGTTTTGAGAGTGAGGTGCTCTTTCTATGATTATTGGAGCTAAAAGGAAAGACTGAGCAATTTGTCTTTCACATGTATCTTATGGGGCTTTCTTTTCCCTTCAAATTAAATAATTTTATATCTAGGATCATTGCAGATTCACCTAACCTGAGGCAATCTGACCTGTGGTCAATGATGATCATACTGTTCAGATGGATATACAGTTATGGTGGGATGAGGGTGAGGGTGAATTACTTTTAAATTTGGGATGTTATTTCTGCACCTGGAATAAGCCACTAAATAAGAAGCAATCTTATTGCATGTATCCAGCAGAACTCTATCTTCAAAGCTGTTTGGCTTTAAAAAAAATTAAAAAAAGAAATTGTCTCTGATGGATGGTGAATCAGTAATTCCCTGCTGTAAATGAAGTGTTCCATAAAGAAGTTCCATCCTGGTAGAGTAAATGGAGATTAGTCCTGCTAGGAGAGAAATCTTGTGTCATACGTGTCTGAGGCTGCCTACTTCTTCTCCCTCTAGGGACTCTTTCCAGTTTCTCCCCCTTCTTTCCCACAGAGAATAATATCATGCTGAAGGAGATAGAATGGCAAACACCTCACTGTGTTAAACACATTTGCTCTTGTTCTGTGAAAGTGAATATTGAGACAATTGGAGGATTCCTTAAAAATTATTTTTTCCTTAGAAGTCTCTTCCCATGGCCTCTTCCCCTAAATGTTACCTGTGACCCTAACACACCATATTTTGCCATGTGTGCTTGTACAAAAGCAAAGTCCTGGGAGGAGATAGAGGCAGTGAGAAGTAGAGGGGCTGCTGAAAGGCCAAACACAGCCTGTGAACTGTCAGAGACTGGGAGTTTAGAAGGTGGATAATTCTATTTAATTTTTTAAACTTTTTTTTTTGAGGGGGGGTGGTGGGGGAGGGAGAAAGTGTTTAATCCCTGTATGGGACTTTAACTTATGAGTTTGACTTGATGAGTCTTTGGGTTCTTTCCAACTCAGAATAGTCTCTGATATATGATGGTGTTACTTGGTATCACACCAAATTAATGAGTGGTGAGGATGAACATGGATAGAGATACACACACTGTATTTATCTTACAGATTGTAAGTGGAAAATGCTACAATTCAAGATATTGGGACAATTTAAAACAAAAAACCCAGCTAGACAAAAAAAAAAAAGGAGAGAGCTTGCAGTCTTCATCTTCCTCTGCTATTTCCTGATGGGATCAAATAATAGGAATAACAGTGCAAAAAATAAAAAGCACTGTGTAAATAGCCCTTTCTTTCAATTACTTTCTATTTAAGCAGTTTCTACATCTTTTAGTACCTGTAAATAGGTTGAAGATTCTTGCAGTAATACATATGTTGACAAACTAAGCTGTATTTTTTTTTTCAGGCTTGTACTAAACAACACCATTAGAGGAATCCAGAACAGATATTCATGCTGTGTGACAGTCTTCCACCAACTGTTTTATTTCCTGTTTATATATGGATATTAGGTTGGAAGCTGTGCTCATCACGTAGGGGAGAAGGTGAAAACATGGCCTGGCTTGGCACAGAACCCTGTCAGAATCACACAGTCAGCTTTTGAGGTCTGTATCAGCTTTAAAGCCTTCCCCTTTGCCAAGGTGTAACCTGTGCCAACAACTACTTAAGGTTCTGGAGGCTATTAAAAAAAATCTTGATTCTGATGCAGTTGCCCTTAAGACAGCAAAGATTGTTCTGGTACAGAACAGGCAAAATTTGTTTGATTCCTGCTTAAAGCATCTGGCAAATTGGGCATGAATTGCCAGAACTGGTGTGTTTTCAGCATCCCTCTCACCTACACTGTCTGTTCATCAATTACCAGCATATGCTTGCCTGGGCTCTGGTGATTTGTTATGAGAAGAGGACACTACTTCTGCTGGAGTAGCAGTAGGCTCTTTTGCAGCACAATATCTGGTTCTAAATATGTTGTATGTAAAACCCAAAAGATTACGCTGTTCATCTTTGTCACGTGGATGTAGACTTCAGATCTCAGATGCTTTAAACTACGGTCCTACTGACATGTGCTGACATTTAACTGGATGATAGCCTGGATGTGGGGTTCCATACAATGAGTAGTAGATCTAGGGTGCTTCTGAATATAAAATTTGCAAATTTTTTGTGTAATTGATTCTTTTCTGACTGTACAAGTTATATAACATTATTTTTCAGGTTGTAAACTGGCTGTGAGTGAAAGTCTTTACTGGAGATCTTAAAAAAATTCCATTGGTTTAATTAATTAACTGTGTACTTAATGAGGACTCTCTATAATAAATACTTTCAGTACAAGACCACAGTGTGGCTTAAACTACAGTAAACAGTTGTAAATTTTAGGGTCTCTTAATAAAATACTGTCAGATCTGGGCTTTGACTTTCTATCTGTGGATGACCACGGGATGACATCCATCGTTTTTGTTACTGTTGTAAACATTCTGCACTATTTAATATTAATAATGTGCCTTCATTTGTAAATTATTCTTTGAAAATGTAAAATTACTCTTTAAAATCCTCACTTATAAGAAAGATTTAACAAAATAAATTCCAAATCACTATTCTTTGGTGAAGTAGGATATAATCCTCTTAGTGTGCTTTCATGATGTAAAAGAGAAACAGCCATTCTGAATTTAGCACTCATGTAGACCTCTTCTGTTTGTAATATGCTCAGACACCCAGCATCACATGTAAGAAGAAAAATACTTAAAAAGCAGACAAGAACTAGGATAAACTGCTTATCATTGTGTGCTCATGATGCTGCTGCTTTTAGAAGTAGGTGGCCTGTGGTCTTTCAGTCAGACTTGTTGCTCATTAAGAAAAGTGACTGTGCTACCTATTAGCTTGCCTCCTGTTTGTCATCTCATTGCTTATTATGAAGGAGGAGAGATGAAATGACATGTAGAAACTTAAGATGTATCTGTGTCTTTTCTCATTTTTAACTATTTTGATCAACTTCTGTTATTCCAGTCCTTTCTCAATGACAGTAATGGCAGTGCTGCTTCTCTTTCACATTTTCATTAGGACTTCCTATTGAATTTTAGCCTATATTTCTCTTTCATGGTCAGGTGGTCATTTGGGCCAGCTGTTTCCAGTCAGTTTCTTATCTCTCAGCATCAGTCTGCGTGAAAAATGGGACAAGTTGGTGTACTTGAATGTGTCCCCTCCCATGCTGTGACCTCCCCTGAAAATGCCTGTAATTATTGANTTTTTTTTGAGCGGGGGGTGGGGGGGGAAGGTACAGTCTTTGTTTTTGAAGGCTACAAGGATTACATTGGATTTCAATTTGTGAATTTTACATTGACAGGAGGCAGATTGCAGTGAAGACCATAAACTGACAGTTTAGGGCAAGCATGCTATTGCCTGAGGCAGCCTACTCCACCCTTCTGACTTAGGACATTCATTCCTCCTGAGGTTCCTTGTCCTTTCTGATGATAGATTGAGAAAGACAAGCAGCACATGGGTAGACAAACACCTCACCCAGGCACTTGGTGCCATTTAACAGTTTCTTCCTGCATTTGACATTTTCATTTCCCTTCTTCACCTCACTCATCACTAACTGTTTGGGTCTTGTTTTCTGTACACAACACTAATAGAGAATGACAGAATACAAATACAAGCTCCTCTACTCATTTTATATGCTGTATATTCTACCAAAATTATATAGGCAGCTCAACAGCTGGACCATGAAAGGAACACTTAAGATTTAATTGACATTGACCTTATGCAACTATCATTCAGAATAAAGTGTTGGGGGTTTGTTTTGTTTGTTTTGTTTTGTTTTTGTTTGGGTAGTTGGAGTTTTTTCCTTGTTTTGTAATGAAGCATCAATGCCCAATAATGCGCAGGTGTTTAATTTATTGCTCTGTAATTATTTTCTGAATTTACTACGATCACAGTAACCACTATGAAAAATCCTGAACCCATTAGAAATCTATAGTCAAGTAGTCTATCCCATGGGTATGGGATATGTTTTTGGGTATCACTGAAGTCATAATTGAAAAAGGGAAAGAAAGTAGTCCCTTGGAATAGGAAATAATTTTTATCTACTTAAACCCACTGAAGGTACAAATAGCAATGATAAGGGTGAATTAAAAGAAAATGAGACTTCCAGTGTTCTGCTGCTTCTCCCTACGTGCTTCAGTGTGTGGTGTAGAACACTGTATGGGGCTGTGGTAATGCACTTTCCTGATGCAGTTCAGAAAAAGCTAAATCAAGTTTTAGAGGTTTATTTAGAGGGTCCATCTGCAAGCTGAAGACCAGACAAACTGCAGCCTGCTCAGTCATAAAGTGAATGTATGAGCTTTTGTATTGTTGAAAATAATGGGAAGCAAAAGAAACTCATCTGCTGTGGACTTTGCTGAAGAACTTGGCAATGCAGGTTCATTTACTCAAGGATCATGAAGAGCTATATTGGCTTTACAGGACAAAAATGTGTGCCTTCTTGCCTTCTATCATTGTAGCCCTCCTGACTCTAAAAGAGGTGCATCTTAAGAAATAATGTGAGAAAAACATAAGCTCCTTTGTTTTGGGGTTTTGTTTGGGGTTTTTTTATTTTTTTTTCTTCCTGAAAGATACTGTTCTTCCTTTGTATACAACATAATTAAGGTTAAAACTTATTTTTTTTTTTTTGTGCAGAAGTTATGTGCCAAAATATATCAATCTGGCTAGATCTTCACTCTCAGGTGTCTGTGTATTTATGCTGTTTAATCTTCCTGTGCATTGAGCTGCCGTGGGACAAATTGTGAAGGCACAGAAAGGTTTGGGCTTTGTATCGATATTGCAGGCTTGTACAGCTTTCATTTATCTGTAATCCACTGTTCTGGAAAATATGAAAATTCTCATAAAGTCTGTTATTACATTGAGAAACTCATTACACTGAGTTATGGAACTCTCCTGACCACTGCAACAGATTTGGTTCTCCAACTTCATTATATCGATAGAAACTACATGTAAAATCATGTATGTTCCCAAAAGGATAATGCTACTGCATGTTTAATATTAATGCAGAAGAGCTGCTAATGGTAAGGTATAAAAAGGAGTATCATGTGCGTTTGCAGATGCTTTGCTGAGATTTAGAATAGTATGCCAGATTTCTTCAAGAAAAAAAAGGAAAGGTTAATTTTTTATAATCATCTATAATGTTACCCATAAATTTTCCAATTTCTCTGCTACTTAGCTACAATACATTATTTAGAACATAAAAGGTATTAATTTGAAAGACTGATCTCTAGATAAGCCAGCTTTCCTTTTTAATAGACCATTTAAAATACAGGGTGCCTAGCAAGAGTTTTGCAGATAATATTTCTTATTGCATTAAAATAATTACTTATTTCAGATTGTATTATTCCAGACATTTGTACTTTGAGGAGGAGTACATGATAGGATTTAGGCTTCATATGTGATGATACAGCACCAGGTTCCCATGTGGAAAATCTGGATTTCTTTTGGTAAATTATTTGCTTTAGTTCTGAGTATTTATGTAGTAAAATACTGCATGCCATAAATGTGTCAAACCTTTTTTATGTTGACTGTCTTTTGGTTTAAAATATATCCTCCCTTAAGCATTTCTTCTTTACTTCCTTACAAACATGAATTAAAAATGTTTTCTTGTCTACTAGCTGTTTTTTCCTCTGCTTTAAGGCATGTTTATCCCTAAATGTGGAAATGAGGGCAGGATACCATATTTGCTTAATCATAGATGTTTCGGTCACAGGCATGATTCTCTTGCACTCGTGTGTTTGTGTTTAACTTGGAGAATATAAAGATTTACAAAATTACCCTCTTTAATGAATAATACCTGAACAAGAAGGCAAAACCAGTTCTGTCAGAATCGTAATTCTGAATTCTTAAGGAGGTAGCAGAAATTGGTGTTGGTTTATACTCCCAAGAAACTGTGAAGTATATTCTGTAATGAATCATGAATCTCAGTACCCCATGCAAATAAAACTTTACGAAGTCTTCAGTTACCAAAAGCTTGCTAAATTGATTTACCCTGTCACTGCCATCTTAAATAAGACAAAGGTTAGACAAAGCAAGACAAAAGTTACAAGCAAATATTAAAGCAGCCTTCATCATATTTTTGTTTGATATTACCATGCTTCAAATCTGAAAACTACTTAGCTTTTGCTGCCCATTTGTGGCTCGTTTCTGAGCTGACTTGTCTTTCCTGAGTATGCTCAGCCAATGACTGGCACTTCACTGGATCTTCAGGACTAACAGGACCTCTGTGCTTTCAGATGTCGCCCTGCTTCCTTGGGATTTCTAGCATAGGTAGTTGGAGGCTGGACAATACTTCTTTCAGGGGCAAAATATAACATGAAATGATGATCCAGTTTACTGGAGTTTTTCATGTGAAATAGCCATGTAGGTTTTAAGATTGACAAATTTCTTGAAGGTACACTTATTCAGTAGAATGAAAAATTAGTGTTTCTGTAAGAACTTGCACACTGTTTGGGGCTACCTGTGCCCTAGAAAATAGAAAATGCTGGGCATCAAATATTACTTTTCTCATTTCAGCTACAAGGCAATAAACAAATGCTGTATTGCATTTGTTTGGGGTTTTTTTATAACTACATGACACAACAGGCATTCACTTAAGCCAAACTTCCTGAATCATCTTTTCATTTAATGCTCTTTTTATACTGGCCTTTACTGGGATATGGTTGAACATTGTGTTTTTTTGGTCTTACCATTTCTTCTCTTGCCATGCCCTTTCTGCTAGAAGGGTGTGAAATCAGCTAAGGTATATTGTCACAGGAATCATTACATGGAACAGCATCACTTTCTCTCCTTCTCATGCATTTAAAGTAATATGCAGGGATGTCTGGCCTACAGAAATTTGTTCTAGATATTACAGGTGTATAACTGATACTGAGGAGGTTTTCTTCTGGTGTGGCATTGGCAGTAGATGCCAGGGAAAGGTGGGTTAACCTGATTGCCTGCATAGCTGATTCAGAACTAAAGCAGAATGTTAGGTGTTGCTGCTTTTCCCCCCATTCAAAATTAACTTGTTTTTCCTCATTTATATCACAAGTGAGTGCTGTGTAGCTGTTTGTTTCTCCCCTTGACTTCCTTGGATGGGTCTCTATATTAAGAATCTGGAATGTTTGTTTCACTTATGATGAAGGGGTTACTAGAGCTTTGATTATGAATCTGGACAGTGTGCTTCAACATTACAAGTAACTTAAGCATATGCTTGAATATGATATAACATATGCTATAGAAGGAAAATTGTTCGTGTAATCACTCTTGCAGCAAAATGGAAAACAATAAAGTCAAGAGAGGACATCTGGAATCATGTTCTCTGGGCAGTGACCTTTACTTTTTCAAAAAGGAAGTTGATGTGCTTCTCAAATATATCAACAGCTTCCAAGCAGGGTAGATATTGCTCAATGCCCATTCCAGGCAGGGCTAAGAGTTATTACTAAGTTTTGTTACTAATGCAGTGCCAACTCTGTTTATAAAAATCACTGTTTTTGGTACGTGCTCAGTAATTTAAACTGCTGTGAGGTGGAAAGTGGCTCTGGATGGAGGTAGACAAGATGCTTTGTGTTACTGGAAGATCTCGAAAAGAGAAGGTATGAGAGGTACAGAAGTCCAAGCTCAAAAAGGTCATGTTTTTGTTGGAAAGAAGCAAAAGTATGCGGTAGCAGGAGATGGGGAATGTTAAATACAACAGAAGTTATTTTAAGAAGAGACTTCTGAGTCTTTTTTTTCTGTTATTTTGAACTGGCATTTTTTTCTTCTCACATCTTTGATGCCAAATTTGTGTCCAAACCACCCTTTTTCTTCACAGAAGGAATACACATGGTAGTTCTTGGCATACAACAGCTGCAGAGCATGATTGAAGCACATGTCATCTTTACATAAAACTGGGTTTTGGTAGTTGCTACAAAATTTAGCGTCTCTTGATTCTCCTCCCTCATGGGGTTCCCTTGGTTGCTTATGTTCTGTTTCCCCTAACTCTTTAGCCTGGCATACTGACGGTATCATCTGCTTCCTTCTCTGTCTTGAGAGAGCTGAGCTGTTGAGATATAATTAGCAAAATGTAGTGGGTGGAAGAGGGAGCTGTGTCAGTGATTTGGATGGTTGTCAGGAACATGTTTCTTTCTTTTTTTTTTTTAATTTTCTGAGGCACACTGTAGTGTACTTTGAAGATAGGTTCAGATGTAGAAGTGAAATATGGGTAAAACAACAAACTCCAATCTCTGAATTTAAAGGGTACAGGAACACAATAGACATTTTGGAGATACACAATTTAAGCAGAGAAGAATTCATAAATAAACTTAGAGGCTTTGAAATACTCAGTTTCTGTTGTTGGGTTATTATTCCCACTGCATCTTTAAAAGGAGAGAGTAAAATGTGCTATAAAAAACCAGTAAATGTGTTGGAAACAAAGAAAGTTATAAAATTTTTACTTTAAAGGCCAAAATTTGTTACAAGGCGCCAGTATTGTGAATGGCTAATTTGTGCATAAAGACTGAATTGTGTTTTGCAGAATGTCTTTTGTTCTAGTTTATCTCTTCATACAGTAGTCCTCTAATCATTAAATATAGTTTACTTATGCTGGAAGACAAAGTACTGTGTGTTTACAAATCTGCACAGTGATCTTGAGAGGAAAGAATGTGTAGTCCTATTGTATTCATGCAAGTGCCTTTTTCATCTCTGGTCAAGACTAAAATTCATTGTGGCCAAAAAAAAAAAAAAAGGCATTTTGCGTGTTCTTGGGGTTTTTTTAAGTATGTGTACAATGAACTATTTCTTGGCCAGTGGGATTTTCAATAGAATGGTATATAATTGTTTTAAATAGTCCCCATATATTCCACTGTGTCAGAAAACATTATGCTGGAATTATGAGTTGAGTTTTTGTTCTTGAAACAATGTTGCACGTCTAAAACTAGAGCAGGGTGCTCAGAATGGTTTGAGCTTGGGCTGCACAACATAATTTGTGTGCTGCTGGGAAAAAGAGGGTCTTGCCCTTACCAGAATTTAGTCTCAAGTGCCTTAAAAACTTAATCACTGTAAAGATCGATACATAAAGTAGTTAGTCAATATTTCGCAAAGCTTAAGGGAAGTTTGGAGTTACAAGATTTTAATGAATTATTGAATGCCACTTGCGGGAGAGAGATTTAAATAAACTTAGAATACTTCTCTCTTTTTTTTTTTTTTTTTTTATCCTTTTTGGAGTGCGTTGCTCCGCTAAGAGAAGCCTAAAGTATCCTAAGGCTGAAAGGCTGTTTGTGCAGAAGTCACTTACCAGGCATGGCTTGCCCCAGAATTATTTGGAATGATCATATTATAAATGCATAGACTTTCAGGGCTACATGTAAACCGAATGCCATCTCATCAATTATTCATAATAGCCCACAGGTATAATTATCCAGAGAAGTGAAAATGAAGGAAATTACTTCCTATTAATGTTTGCTTATTCAGATAATTATTTTACTTATTTTTATTCAGATTTTAATCCTAAATTATCTGAGCCCAGCTCACACAATCGATGTGTACTTTGCAAGCATTGTCTTGTGATATAAAACCATGAAATATGCATGAATCTTACTTTCTATTTCTTCACCAAATGATACATTTTATTTCACTCCTCTCTGTTGTGTTTTCAAACAACAACTTCTTCCTTTATTTCAAGTGCAGGATACAGACTTGCCATATTCCGACACGAGCTTCAGTGCATTACACGATTTAAGAAGGGTGCTGGGGTTGATGAAAGTGGCGCTCTCCAAGCTGCCATGTATAAAATATGAGTGTCGTGTGTGGAAAATAAAAGTCCTCTGCGTGAAAGAACGTCAAGGAGAGCAAAATTGCTTTAGGTCTTACTCTGCAAACAGGCATATATACAAATGTTTTTGCTAATGCGAGTAGTTCCGCTGAATCAAATTAATCATGTTTGGTGTTTAAGATAAGGACTTAATCCTCTAACCTCTCTAGAACAAGTGCAAAATTTATTACAGCTCTTTCTCTGCTTTGCAGTAGCTGGAGTAGGCAATGTCCACGTTGCCTCTCAGCCTTTGTAAAAAGGACTACAGAAAAAGAGAAAAATTAACTGTATCTATTTCTTCTTTTAAAATTAATTTTGGCCACTCTATTTTGTTATTTTTATGGTGTTTCTATGAATGACAACAGTCTGGAGTTGTCATAGTTTTTTCAAGCATGACAAGGAGAAAAACTAATTTTTAAATCAGTTTCATTGTTTGCTCTTTGCTTCTTTTGAAGCATTGACTTCAATGTGTAGTTAGAGCAGATAATGGAAAGTAACTATTCTTCAGTTAACATAAAATCAAGCACCCCAGCTCGGTTGAAAAGAATAAGGGGATTGAATTATTTCTTTTGACTTTGTGTTGAGATCAGACAACTTGTCTAATTTCAGTTGTTTTAGCTTTTCCCATTGATAGTGGAAAGAGACTTCTTGTAAGGTCATACATCTTATTTTTCTTGGCTGCCTTCCTTAGTATGGGATGCATTAGCTTATACAGTTACTGTAGACTCTTTATTATAGAGAGGTTGTAAATTACCAACTTAAATAATGGCTTTCAGAGAGCTGAGAGACAGTGAGTGGTTTCTTTGGTATTTTCGCAGTTCAGTCCATTGGGAATCCTCTTCAGATACCCTGCTGCAGCTGGACAGTCAGTGGTCTGCACCACCTTCATTACTGGGCTCCTATACAGCAGAAATAAATGGGTGGTCTTGGCTTGTCCCTGATCCCTCCATAGCTTGAATTAAAACTTTGATGAAAAACTTTTCTTTGCATGTTAATATCTACACAGACCAGTAAATAATACAGTAACTCTGGAGGGTTTGGAATAACAAAGATATCAAATCAGTAATGATATATAATTGTTTTGGAAAATAGGACAAGGGATATTGGATTTAAATTGAAAGAATGTAGTATTAGGTTGGATATAAGAAAGAAATCAGAAAAATTCTTTACTATGAAGGTGATGAGGCACTGGAACATGATGCCAAGAAAATTTGTGGGTGCCCCATTCCTCATAGTGTTCAAGGTGAGGTTTAATGGATCCCTGAGCAATCTGGTCTAATGGAAGATGTCTCTGCCCATGGCAAGGGGGTTGGAATGAGATGATCTTTAAGGTCCCTTACAATTCAAACCATTCTATGATAATTAGGTTTGATCACCTGCAGTTGATATGTTGATCTATAAAAATGCTTACCTGTGAATTTTAAAATTCTGAAACTATTCACTTCAGTAATTTTAAAGTTAATCAAAAGCTTCAAACGAAAAAAAAGATTGATACTCAGAATTGGTCATCTTGCTGTAGTCTTTGTTTCTTTTTGAGAAATGCAAAAGTCTTGGCTTAGCAGGGTTAGAGTTGCATGTCCTTTCATGGGGAATAGGGTTTGCAGCAGGAGGGCTGCAGATGCAGTGGTGCATTTTGGCCACAGTGGGTATTAGGTAGGGTAGCACTGCATCACTGACACCAGCAACTCCCGCAGACTTCGACAGGAGAGAACATAAATGGGGATGAAAAAAGACCGTGTGATAGAAATCCATCTGGCTCCTACATCTTTATCTCATCAATTATGAACTCCTCGTGTTTGTGTTCAGAGACTTGAGCAGCCCCTCACGATACATCTCCACCTTGTGCTGTCTTCTCTCATTCACACAGATGAGCTGGTGCCAGCTTCCATCACCAGATGAGTAAAACTGTGGATGTCAGTTTGTGTGGCAGTTTATCCATCTATGTTCACTCCGTAAACCTCATTGTCAGTAGATGGCTGTCATCAAACTTGGATATGAAACTGTGGATGTAAATAAATCAGTCACAGAATTTCCTGCTGGCAGTGAGATTCAGAGACTTTTTGTAGAAATACCTTCAGACTCCTGGATCCCTGAGCCATTTGACTCAAATCCACTGAATGTTGCAGACATGAACCTCTGGGGAGCAGACAGTCTATTCCAGTCTGGAACACCAGTGAAGACTTTGCACAGCATCTTTACATTTCACTTGTATGAAACCAAACCCCAAAAAATTACTATTAACACTATGAACGGGGTCATGCCTGCACTGTGTGTTGTTACCAGTCCAGCACACAGAACAAGGGTGGAGCCAAGGCTCATGCTGCAGAATGTCTCATTCTCAGCTCCTCTGTCCCTGAACGGTCTTTGTCAAACGGTACAGAATTCTGCCTTCTCATCTTATTTCATGACCATTAGCTGATTTTTTTCCCCCCCATTCCTTTGTATATTACTCTAACCCCTGCACTATCTCCTTCTACCACTCCCTGCTTTATAATTTTCTCTATTTCCATATTTTGGGGAAGGTTTGATCTTAGCAGAATTTGGTTAACATTGTTTACATTTGAATTGTGTTGAGTTTCAGCATTTGAAGCTGTTCACATTTCTCCTGGAGGTATAGATGGAAGAAGGATTGAGTCAACCTGTCATAGCTGGATATATCTATTTTAGTTGCCAAATGTTGGAGTTTTTTGTTGGCATCAGGATTTGTCAAATTGTCCCTTTTGATAGGTGTTTTGAAGAATTCCCAGTGTTTAAGAGACTTAGTCTGCTACTGAGGATGGTGGTTCTTGAACAGGGACTCCATGACTGCTCTTCCTCTTTTGCTTAAGCTGTGAAGGGTATTAGTAAACTGATTTTTCTTGAATGAATGAATGAATGAATGATATCTTACTTTTTTGTACTGTTTCCTCAAGTCCATTCTGTTAGATTTTTCCTGGGTTTCTCAGCAGCATGTTACAAACTCCTCTGTGAAACCTTGGAAACATAAAATGTGCAACTATGTTAGGACATAAAGAACAACTTATATGTGCAACTTAAAAAAAAAATTAAATAAAATTCGAGAACCTTGACTGGAACACATTTCTACTTTTAGGAAAATAAAGAAAATAGTTACTCAGTTCTTTTCCTCAAATGAAAACCTTTTGGGGAAAGCAAAATATACTTTAAAAATGCAAGGCATGAGAACAGTTTTTTAGATTTTTCTAAACTTTAATGAAATGTGAAAGTTCATCCTTGGGCATTAAAATCTTATTGTGCTGTGGTCCAGTATTTCTCATTTGCCCACTTCTTTTGCTTTCCTCTTCCCTTTAACAAGTGATCACGTGCACCAGCTAAATGTCTGATAAATCTCCAGGCAAAGCTGGGTTGACTTGTGTGGAACTGACTTTAAAAATACTTGATGGAACATTGCTTCAGTCTCTGAATACTTGTCAGCTTAGATTTATTACAGCTGCTCCCACTGCAGAGATGTGCACTTTGGTCCTTAGAGATCTTTCCCTCTCTTTTGCTGTGTAGTCGCAGCTATTGCGGTGTCACAGTCGATCAGTTATTCACTTTGACACTTTGGAGTCCAGCAGAACATTGGTACAGGAACATCACCCTAACTTCTGGGTTACTTTTGTCTCACATGTGGGACTGTGTTGGGGTTTTTGAGTGAAAGCACTTTTTGATTGGTGGGGTTTTTTGTTTGCTTGTTTGTTGGTGTTTTTTAAGAGAATGGATGGATGCTACATTTTATTCATTCAGGGAAAAAACATTCCAATGTCTTCTGAAGGTTCACTTAGTGCATACCTGTGAAATAAGTGCCTTGGGTATCAACAACTTTCCCTAATAGATATCTTTTCTACATTTGTATTTTATGTATCATAGCCCAGGTTTTTGTGTGCAGAGGTGGATAGCTGTATATGGTTGATGTGGTAATAGGAATGATAAGAGATTACTTTGGAAGATCATTAATAAATACATCAATCTTATGAGACTATTGTCTTAGGGATAACCTGTCCTTTATTTTCAGCACTTCCAACAAAAAATTCAGAGTTCATATAGAATTACAGCTGGCATGACATATTTCTGTAATTTGTAAATTAGATATTCTTAAAGATACCTTTTGACCCTCTGAAAATACCTGTGATTTAGTGCACTCTGATGTCAGCAGGAAAAAATAATTTTACTCAAATGAGTGAAGCACATCCTTTCAATGTTATAAGCAAAGATGGTTTAATTGCATGTCTACTATTGATTATAATACTATAAATAAATTGTTTTAAAAGCCCACACCAAAAAAGCCCCAACAAAACCCCACCACAAAACAAACTCACCAAACTTCTTAAAAAAAAAAATCTATGCTACTAACATACAGAGTGGAGTCAATTGAAACTGATAATAAATCAACAACAATTTTAATTAAATTGGAAACCTTTGAGCAGTCTGATCAGGAAAAAAAATTATAGCCTATGTATTACGATATTTGTGTCTCAGGTGGTTTGAGAAAAACTTCAGTAGTCAAGGTTAAACATGCAGTAAGTATATTTATTGCTCTCAGTAACATAAAAAAGTATATTCTCTAATGTCTTAAGTGGAAGTATCATTTAAGATTTCAGTCAGCATTTCTCTTCTGCCCTTAGGATAAAATCCTTCCCCCTCCCTTTCCCTGCATTTATACAGGAAAAGTGTGGGTCAGAACTAAAGAACCTTTTAGTGTTAGTGGTCAGCTGTGCTATTTAAAGTTCTTCTAAGTGGAGCCCCGTAGAGCTGGTCATTTATCACTTTAGAGTGGACTGAGTTAGCACTGTGAGGTCAGTTCAATGTTCCTTCAAGAATTTTCTTCTGAGCCTTGGGGTAAAAGTATAGAAGTTGACTTGTTACCAGCCCTTGTCAGAGAAACTGCAGTTGACAAACTTGAAACTGGTTATGATCCTGACACACAGCACTAAGCCATCCTCTGCTTCATGAAGAATTGAGATTTAGATTGACCCACTTTTCCTTTATCTAACAAATTCCAGGTTTGCTTCTGTACAAACAGAACTAACTGAAAATTCAGTTTCTAGGAGAAACTAGGTGAGTTTGTTCTGGAGGCAAATTATTTTAATTGAAATATGTTTTTGTATTTTTTCCTCAAGGTATTTACTTGATGCTCTAGACTTTCCTCCTCTTAATAAAAGAAGGAATACACAAAAAATGGATAGTAAAATACTTTTTTCCTTGGATTTACTGAATTAATGTCTTCAGCAAATATGAAAAATTAAAGGATTTCAGCCCACAAGAGTAAGGTGAGGTGAGATGGAGGAGAAGGAATCAGATGTTGCACACAATTTGTCAAGCTGCAAGAAGAAAATGGATGGAATGGAAATGAATGGAAATGGAGGAGAAGTACCAGTATTAACAGTCTTGTACAGTAAATTTTGTCATATGAATTTTCAGTTCTCTGAGCAGAGGGCAATTGTTACTAGAACGTATCTGTTATCTCAGAGGAACTGGGTGAGAATGAGATTTAGATTGACCCACTTTTCCTTTATCTAACAAATTCCAGGTTTGCTTCTGTACAAACAGAACTAACTGAAAATTCAGTTTCTAGGAGAAACTAGGTGAGTTTGTTCACTAATAATCTCACCTGGAAAGGTAATGGCTACCTGGCAGTTTGAATTTTTTAGCATGAAGCTCTGGTTGTTTAAGGAACTACAGCATCCTATGCAAAGTCCACTTCCACTACTGAATCAAGGAATGGAGCTGGGCTGGAGCAGTTGCTTGGTCAGGGTGCCCAGCACAAGCCTAGGAAGTGCTGATGTGCTCCCTGGGAATGGGTCAGTGGGCTGCTTAGTGCCAGCACGTTCTCCGTCGTGACCATTAAGATAATTGCCACCATACTTTTACCTGCTTCCTCTGTGCTGACCATTAAGGTAATTGCCACCACACTTTTACCTGTTTCCTCTGTGCTGACCATTAAGATAATTGCCACCATACTTTTACCTGCTTCCTTCAGCCCACAGCTGCTATGTCAGGTAGGTATTGAATCAAACCCCTTGTGCTGGCTCTGAGAATAAGGCATGGGATTTAGTCTGCTCCCAGTCTTCATTGCTTCTGTGCTGTGTGAAGTGGTTCATTGTGCCTGGGTTAAAGGTCCCTTAGGTTTCCTGCTGTATGAAATACACTTCTTTTGGGTATTTCCTACCATCATTAAGAGCAGGCTTAGCTAATGTGCTGTGTCATGTTTACATTTTACTACTGTCTCATTTTTTTCCACTAAGATTTTCATTGAAACTTCAATGCTCACAAGATTATTTTACTCTATTGATTATTTTTGTAGACTTTCAATTTTGGGAATGTAAATTTGTGCTTGAAAGTTGATTCATTTTATTCTCGTCTGAGTTCAGGTTTCTGTTGAGGAACAGGCTCTCAACCACTGGATAGCCTCTCCAGGGTGTAGGATACTTCCTGTGGGATACTTCCTGTATTCATATTATTAGGCTGGAAGTTCTTAACTGGGTTCTGTTATTTTCTTCCTTTTTAAAGAAATCCAACTGGCAGTGTTATGTTCCTCAGTGTTGTCTGGTTTTTTTTTTCACTTTTGTTTTTTAATTCTGTCAAAACCACCTTTGAGAGCCAAGTGTCAGGCTTAGCTTCTACCACAAACAGTTTGTGATCTAGGTGTGGCATAGAGGGATGAAAGAAAATATTCTTGTCTAAATTAGTTATTTATAAGGACAAGAATTTTTTACATTTTGAAGAGTGCAATGTAGATCTGCTAGTGTCTAAAAACTTAGGGAAGTATTTCAAACTGGAAGTTCTAAAAAGTACATATAGTTTTTTTCAGGATCTGGGACTATGAAATTATTTAAAAATTACTATTTCAAGTCATTAAAGGATTTATATATGTAGTATTATTAACAGTGATCAATTTATTTCTGTTGTTCAGATGAAGTTAGTAGTCAGCCAAGAGGAATGATGACAGAAATTTTTGAAGTATTCTATTTTCAGAAGATAATCAGCATTATAAAGGCAGAATTTTGGTGTGAGAAGTCAGTGCTCAGGGTTTCTTTGGATATGCTTTCAAGGCAAGCTTAATTAAGTAATAATTTATCTGCTCTTTTTCTAGCACACAGAATGTTCTCTAGACCCCTCTGTTGCTATTTTCTATAAAGAGTTTGTTTACTGTTCATGGTTGCACATGTACTTTAAGTTTCAAGTGCTTCATGCCTATTTTAAAATCATGATTAGGTAAACAGTTTTGGATTTCACACACAGGCTGAGCCAGTGTTCATACTGTATTGTTCAGATACGAGTACTGTGTGAATGCTGCTTGGTCAATCAGAGTGACAGAGTACCTTGTTGTTAGCTTTTGCTTTGAATCTCATACCTAATTTGTCCTTTTCAATTAACACCCCTGCACACCCCCACAATAAATAACAGTATATGTGAGGTCTCAACTAAACAATTTCGTTAAAAAAAGAAAGAGCCATTTATTTCCCATTCCATTTATTTCCTGTTCCCGTCAGTTGAGGGCCTGCCCTTAGCTTTCAGCGGGCTGCCTGTTGAAGAGCAGATGCTGAAGTATCAAAGCCCTGTCTCCCGGATGCTGGAGGGCTTTGTCCATCTATTCATACTGGTTACAACATTTAGTGGTAGAATCCTTTTCATCTGTGTCTTCGCCCCATCTTCCAGGGGCTGCTTTCCCTGGAGCCACTTGGCTCTGGTGAGGCTGCACCTTGAGTCCTGTGTCCAGTTTTGGGCCCCTCAATTCAGGAATGACATTGAGGAGCTGGGGCAAGTCCAGAGAAGGGCAACAGAGCTGGTGAAGGCTCTGAAGGGTGAGTCCTTTGAGGGATGATTGGGGGAGCTGGAGGTGTTCAGCCTGGATAAGAGGAGGCTCATGAGTGACCTTACCACTTGGTGCAACTACTTGAAAGGAGGTTGTAGCCAGGTGGAAGTTGGCTTCTTCTTCCAGGCAGCCAGCGAGAGGGCAAGAGGACATGGCCTCAAGCTGTGCCAGGGAGGTTCAGGTTGGACATGAGGAGGAATTTTTTCACAGAAAGGCTGATTAGATATTGAATGCCCAGGGAGGTGGTGGACACACTGTCCCTGGAGGTGTTCAGAGGAAGACTGGACATGGCACTGAGTGCTGTGATCTACCTTACAGGGTGGTGTCCAGTCATGGGTTGAACTGAACAATCTCACAGATCTTTTCCAACATAATTGATTTTGTGATTCTATAGTAATTGGTGGGTATTGCTGAGATGTGTTACTTTGCTAACTTTTTTAGGTTATGGGGCAATACGCTGTTAGTTTAGTTCCATGCCTTGGTTGTTTCTGCCATTCATTGTGAGCCACACTGATTGTATGTTGTCTATCACCTCTTGAATACACTTGATATATAATACCTCTTGAGTATAAAGACTGGTCTACTATACAAGTCAGCAGGGAGACAGGTGCATTTTTTGTAGCTTATATTTTAAATAAATGCTCACAATTAATTATCTGAAGTATTAGAGGAAAACAAAGAATGTAAAAATGATGGACTGCTTGCCATCTTCCCCTCTGGCCTGTGCATGTGAAGTAGGTGAAAAGTACTCTGCCAAATAAAAACTGTTGTGGGTGGGCAGAACAGCAATTTTGTGATTGCATATTGAGCATGTTTTAAAATGGAAGGTGAACTGAAGAGCTGTTTGGAAGATTGCTCCATGGTCAGTGGTGGACACTTAGGGAAAGGAGAGAGATTCTCTATTAACAGGATCAGTACAAAAGACCTCTGGCTATTAGGACATCTACTCTTCATTCTGTCTGATGATTTGGGATCTTTCATAATTTTAATGTGTCAGTCTACTAGAACTCTTTCAAGGGAATGGCTTCTACTGCTAGGTTTTGTTTTAATCTGAAGCCAAGGTCTAAAGGACTAAACTCAAAATGTTTTCAAGGGTAATAGTATCATCTGAAAAAGTAAGTTATGGGTATTTGGATATTTCAAAATATGAATAACTGTATACCTTATGTAGACTGCTAATTCTGCAGTGCTGAATCCAGTGTATGTACAGTTGCACTGGAACAAAAATGCTTTTACTGGCAGTTAATGAGGATTGCTGAGCACATATATAAGTATATGTCAGGGCTTTTGCATTCACAGCTAGCCCACAAAGCTTTCGTCTCTGGTTTTCATGGAGAGCTTGTGGGAAGAATACTACAGTGAGCTGTGCTGAGCTGCAGGTTCCCAAGGGCCCAGTTGCACCCATTTGTGTGTTTATCCTCTGTACTCTTTGTAAATTCAGTAAAAAGTGAGAAATTATGTTGATTATACTAAAATAAAGATGTGCTTTATCCCTGAAAGAGAGTTGCAGAAGCTGGCTTATGTGTTCATTCAGCTAAGGATTCTTTGTGTGCTTAAGTTCTTGCACATCTTTCACCTCTCTCTAAGACCCCAATTTAAATCCAGCACTCAGGGATATCGCGCGGATTTGTACACTTGCTGGTGGATTGTGGTTCCATAAAACAATGAAAAGATTATGCTTATCCATGTTTATTCCATCTGTAACAGATGTAATATTAATAATATATTTTTTTACTTAAGTCTCTCAGCTGTAATCCAGTGCAAATTAACTGAAGTTAGAAACAGTCTTCATTTTAGTATTTCAGAGCACTTCAGGAAAGAGAACACATCTGAGTGATTACTGCTTGTAGAAGTACTGAGATAGGTACCTTCTTTTTTGCATATAATGTGATTTTCAGTGAAACAAAATCATGGTGCAACATACTCTTTCCACAGAGATAGGCTTGCTGTTAAACTGACTGATACGTAGTTTTGGTGGCATCTTTTATTTTTTGTTAGGGCTTTGTCAGGGCTTTAAGTGTATAGTGTTAGGCAGTGACAGATGTTGAGGAATGCTGTGGTGAATTCCCTGAACTGTGGAGATACTTCAGTAGCTAAATTGCTAGCAGTGTTGTCTCTTGAAGCTTCCAACATCATTCTCAATTTTATGGAATAGAGGACACATTGAGAAGGGAAATGAGAGTGATACTGCCATTATTCCTAACAGCTGACCTGGTCATCAGGTTAAGTGTGGCTAGAATCTCACAGGTGCTTTAGTTTTCTAAGATTTTCACAGGTGTTTGTAATTGAAAAACATGAGGTACTGATTAGCAGGGTCAGATGAAATTGCTCTGTTTTTTAAAAAATGGAAGTATGTCTGTATTTTTATCACATTAGGTTTATCTGTGAGTTTCTGTTTTAAAGTATGTGTGAAAGGAAATGTTGTCCACAAATGCACAAAATTTCTACTTTGTTACTGCATTCACTGGTTAGACAGATCTTAGACATTAGCACAGACACACTCTATTATGGTTAGCATAAACCATTTAATTACTATCCTGAATTTCCAAATAGGTCTGTGGATAAATGTTTCACTTCATCAGTAGCTGAAGTGAGATGAAATGTAAGGGCTGGTACAACAGCAACACAGATTTGTAACCCTGCAACAGTAGAATGCTTTTCTAGATTTATTGTTTTCTTAAGAGAATTGCCTTTATAAGTAAAAATTTAGGTACAGTTTTGAATATGTCTGAAAAAAATAATGGTACACTGGAAATGAAGAGCAAACAGCATGCCCAGTGTCTGTGTGCTGTGCTGACAATGTGGGTATGTTACTGCCTGCTTCTTTTAACAGGATTGTGTATATGTTTAGTGAGTGCTTTAAAATAATCCTTTTTTATTATTTTACAATATGATAATATTTATTTTTAAATGAACAGCATGTATGTTTAACGTGCACTTTTCAAGAGTCTATAATTTATGTGAAAGCTATCATGGTGTAATAGCATTGTATGAAAAGCTCCTTTTCTTCATAAACCCTTATATTTAATCCCTCAAAGCAGCAAGCAACATGCTGGCCAGAGAATTAACTTCAGATTGAAGATAAAGAAGAGGCCAAAGTTAATGACAGCTACAGAAAGCTGAAAGATGTAATTCAAGTAGGAGGGTAACAGCTTGCAAAACAGGTTGCAATATTTTCTTTATGACGAATAACTACTGCAAAAGAAAGTGTATTTCCTGTGTCTACAGAAAACTACATTTTCTGATAAATAGATTCTTAAACTTAATATTTCTGTGAACATGCAGTAAATAAGTTAGATGCGTTATGTTTAGCATGGTACTGGCTGGCTATTTGACTTTTGAATATAAATGGTAGTGCTGTGTAATAATAAATTAATTATCATGGTGAGAATTAAAATTTCTTTATCATGCTATGAAATATTGGAACAGAAAGGAAATCTGTTCAGAGGGAAAAGTAATAAATCTTACTTGCAGTTAAAACTTAGAATAAAATATACCATGTTCTTAAAAGTCAACAAAATTAAGATTTTCATTACTCTGAAGGTGCTCCCACATAAACACATAGTAAATATTCTGAAAGGTACAGGTATTTACCAATTATTTTCATTTATATTCTGTTAGGTGCTTCAGTTCTGTATAAAGTGAGTTTCTAAAAATTGATGTGATGCCTCTCAATGTGGCAGGAGCTAGAGAAGCTAAGTCACACAGGGATTTACAGCTATCTTGAAAATAAAAATTTCTTCATATGATCATTTAATGTGATCTGCTTGGGGTAATGTAAAATACTGTATGCATCTCTTAGCAGTCAAAATGTGAAAGATTTTTTCAGGTTTATAATGGGCATTTTAAAATAGGTTTTACTATCATGTGGGTGTAACAGGCAAATCCTGGGGCAGACATTATTTTTGGCCTCTACATAATTCACAAAATTTCAGATGTCTGAAGTTGGAAGGGGCCTCTGGACATCATCTCATCCAACCCCTCTGGTCAAGCAGGGACACCTACAGCAGGATGCCCAGGGTCATGTCCAAATGGCTTTTAAATATCTCCAAGAGGGACACTCCATATCCTCCCTGGGTAAGCTGTGCCAGTGCTTGGTCACCCTCACAGGAGAAAAGTGTTTCCTGGTGTTCAAAAAGTGAGGTTATGAGACCTCTGCTCTGCCCCAGCTCAACTCTTTACTTCTGTCACAGACGATTCAGGCTGGAATTGTCTGGATCTTCGCATTCACCTTTCACTTGTGCTGTCATTCAGTGCTGCAGGAGCTGCTTTGTTACAGAAGATCTGCACCTTTGTCCTTCCCTGAAAGTGTAGTTTTCCTGGCGTGGTGCTGCCATGGTGCTGCCATGTTCCCATTCCTCTGGGTTGGATCATGTTCTGCACGCTCACTGTGGGGGAAAATGTTGCGAGGCTCCCTACAATAAGCAAGAATTGCTCCTTAAAGCATAGTACAACTACATCATAACAGTGTTCAGCTGGCATGGATACAACACTGTCAGGGTTCAAATAAATTAAGGATTTTATTTGGAGAATGTATTTAAAACCTGCTGGAAACATACAATAATGTAAATACATAACAACATTCAAGCAGTGCAGCTGTCAAGATATTTCATCTGCAGAAAGACACTGCTAGTAATTCTTTGTATCACATTGCATTGAGAGTACAGAAACTTGGTTCAAAGTACTGTTTATTCTATTGAGACCAGAAGCATGGGATTTATATCTTCATATTTTGCATAGGGTGTCTGTGTAGCTTGCTAGAAAATACATCATAATTTAAGGCTTCCTTTAAAAATAATAATTAGAAGTTATATAAAAATGACGTATTTTAATCACCATAATTGAAACCTCTTGGAGAATGAAGCCAATACAGTCTTGAGAGTTAAGTAGGGCAGTTTATTAAAACAAATGGAAGTGATCAATTCCAAGCTTTCCCAGTCTCAGCCTGTATACTAGAGCAGGAATAAACACTGCATAAGAGTGATTTTAATGACACAATCCTCTTATCTCAGATACCAAGTAATAAAAATAGTTATTGTCTGGATGCAGCTAGCTTAGCCTTGGCATTAAGTACCACCTGCCTTTTTAAAGAAAGGCTGCCTGGTAAAGAAGGGCCACATGGGTCAGGAGGCAGAAGGTTATGGCTTTGTTTTGTGCATGCTACATGGGTCAAAAGGTAAAAGGCAGTAATGATGCCTTTGAAAGATTAATATTTTTTCCATAAACTCTGACACTTGCTTGTGTTTAACCAGTTGCAAAGATTGTAGCCTGTAATGGAAGATAGGTATGGTTTGTGTTTTTAGAAAAAATCAGGATCTTTGTGTAAAGGTTTGTTGTGTATTGCATGATAGCAAATAAAACTAGTCTGTCTATCTCTGAATTCATAATGTTTTGATACTGAAAAAACCTCTTGTTTGAGAAATATATCCAGGCATGGTAAAAGTTACCTCTTTGTGAGGAATTTCAGAGTGCTGAGTGTTGGCTTCTCCCTAGAGGCCCGTCTTGAACTGAAATGTTTAAGTTCTGTTCTTAAGCCTATTTGAAAGGAATCACAGATCAAAAGTTTTTTAACAGAAACTTCTGGCTGAGAAATTGGTGTCTATCATAGCACTCAGTCACTTCGCCTTTGGTGAATATAACGGAGTTAATGTTTTTTCTCTCATTACTTCAGCCTTTAGATTTCAGTTAGGCAAAGTAGTCTAGCACAAGCATATTGTTATGTAGGCGGTCCTGTCAAAATAATGATGCTCTTTAGATCCTAAGTAAGCACACTTTCATCTACCGTGGTAGTACTGTAGAAGGCTTTACTTGAAGAACAGAGATCAGGAGGTGGTTCTTCAGCTGGAGGTGGTTCTCCTCTCAGAGAAGTCACAGAAAATAATGCTGTTTAAAATTATTTTTTCCACTCTGTATAGTAAAATATTCATAACACATAGTTTATTTTTTTCCACAAAGAACAGTCACTACAGTTTTATCTTCCCGTGTTTTGTCTTTCATTATGATATAGTCAGCATACAATATTTGACATTTTTATTTTGCATGGTGCGAATGTTTCAAAACCCAAGTCAGTGGCCTTGGCTATAGGAAGACAAAGTTCTGTGCCTGTGATATGCCCTTCATGCTGCTGCTTCTGAGAAATTCAGTTTATCCCTTTCCATTGTGGACCGTGAAGATGGTCCATGAGCACAAAGGGAAGGTTTGCCTTTGAATTTCACTTACCAACATGTCAGCTTTATCCTCGGTCATGAAATAATTCGAGTCTTAGAAAAGCCTGTACCAGTGCCCTGTTGGGCTTGCTGTCCTGTCGCTAAGGAGCTGACTTGTTTTTTAAGTTCAAATGTACTCATGCAGAGGGTAATCCCAGAGTCAGCTCTTTCCTGTTGACTGGTTCTAGGCTTCAGACAGACTTTTCTAGAAGAAAACACAGGGAATGTATTAAATCTGCACAATTAAAATATGCAGCCCTTTTGTTTTTAATTTGTGAGTTTGGTGGTTGTAGTCAAAAAAAGCAGTGGTGTCTTAAAATCTAAACTGTCTGCAACACCTTCCTGCTTGAACTTTCTGAATCATCTGAAGCATTTGATATACTTCTCCCAATGTCTCCCCAAAATAGGCTGTTCATTTTCAGCTGAAATCACTCCCTTCCAAGTTTGCTGAGCTTTTCTTAGTCCTTTTCTTTCACCCCACCAAGAAGAAAAAGAAAAAAAGACCTGCCAAGTAATTAGCACAGTCTAGGTTAAATAAAATAACCTTATCTTCAGGACATTTAATATACCTTGTTATGAATGACAGCACTGGCATCAGTTCACTTCTTCCACTTAAATGCTGTAGTTCTGGTTAACAGGGTTCACATGATGGGCACGTGGAGATGTTCAGAATTGCAGCTAATGGTCCTTTTGACTCCTTTTGACCTTTCTTCTCTCATTGGGTGGGGCAAGCCCTAATTCATTCTTCTGAGATGTTGAAGTTTTTGGTGTTTTTTTTTTTTTTTGGTAATACATTAATTCCTTTGAAAAATATACTTCCTTATTTGCTACAAAACATAATTATTGCTTCACTAGTAAGCTATAGAAGTGAGATTTCCTCATGAGTGGTCAGCTGAAACTGGTTTCTTGTCTGATCATTAACTGAATGTTATAGTTAAACAAATAATTTGCTGACTTAAATGCCTCAAAATACTTGGAGAAATCCAAACCCATTAACTGTTTTGCATGACCTTGAGTTTATAGAAGAACATCCAATGTACTTCATGTGCTTTTCTAAGTGTCTTTTCGTTTTTTGCTGTTGGGATGGGCAGCTGTATGTGCATCAACATATTTCTATTCAAAACATTTGCTCGTGCTTATGTAAACAGAATGTTCAGTGATGGGACATCTTTATTGTAATTGTGTGTTTTTATGAATGATTTTCAGTTATGGAATGAAGTGGCAGAATAACAATATAAGCAGTCATAATACTATTTGGGAAACAGCCCATTTCTCATACTTCACATAGCCTGTGGGGAAGTTCTTTCATTGCTTCATGTGCTGAAGGTTTTGGGTTATGTGATGAAAATGGTGGAATTGCATATTACAGCAAATGTGAGTAGCTTCCTGACTTTCATTGAGTAGACTTCAAATTATAATTCACTTAGGTTTTTACTGATTTAAGTGACTTCGGCTTAATTTCAGTCCTGCTGAAGCCAGTGGTTGAAGTGATTTTTACATTATTCTTACTTTTAAAAAAATTAAAGCTGGTTTGTGCTAATGCACAGATTATAAAAGTTGCTTCTTAGTGATGGGGTTTAATGTTGCTGGGTGGTCATAGTAATTAATATGTGTAATGTGTCAGGTTTTATTGTGTGTGAATATCAGAAAGCTATTATCACATACAGGGTGTCACCACTATTTCATAATTTATCTGAAGTAAAATAATATTGGCAGAAATATTGGCATGACAACTGTAAAAGCTTAGGACTGTAAGAAGTGTTTATTTTCGATTTATATTTATAAAAATCAGCTCCTGCTTAAATTCTCTTCTGTGTCCCATACAACATTGACAGTACTGGAGACTTTGGGCATTGGCAGTAGTTGTGTACTGACTGGATTACTTCATTGTTAGTGATGACATTTGCTGTGATAATTTAAAAAGCTTGTGAGAACTGTATTGGGCCCATGATGACTTCTTGAGCATTTATAATATACCTTCTAAAATCTCCATTCTCTAAGACCACGTCTGCAAAATTCAGGCTTTTTGGATGCAAATTGTTCAACTACATTTTTCCCTAAGGACCTTAAATGTTCAGTTTAGTTGATGTGATAATACGTTAGGTAAAATAAGTATTGAAATAACTACTCAGGTTAGAAATTTTGCTGTGCATCTGTCTTGTCTTGTTGGCAGCAGATCTACTGTGTAAAGTTGGGTTTTGATTCTTTGAAGCAAGAAAGGTCATATTTTGTATGATGTTACATGATATTGATAACGATGGTAATTTTGTCTTTCGTGTAGTCATACATATGTATATATAATACTTTAAAGTGCACTTTATTAGGCAGAAAAGTGAAATATACTGTATAACTGATAGTTTTTTAATAGAATACTATATTTCCATATTTATCCTGTTTATGCTAATCGAGCAATAGCTGTGTATTCATTTTAGCAGATTTTCATTCTGTGCTCGTCAGTGTGGCTGTTTTAACTCTGTAGTTTTTATGTCTGAAATGGTCCATAGAAATACAAACAAGGAATTGTATCAGCAGTATTTCATTACCAAAGCTGAGAGATGTCAGACATAATTACTTAGACTAACATCTGGAGTGGTTTATTGAAGGAAAACCTGCCAGTATTGTTAGCACATACAAAGGAGCATTATCCATATGTATGAAGCTTTATAACTAGAGCAAGTTGGGCAAGTGCTGCAAGTGAAAGGTATAAAACACAACAAAGATAATTTATGAATTGTGCCTGCTACAGTGATGTGTTTCAGTAAATTATTCAAAAGAAGCTGCATCAAGGTAGTGAGCCCTGCCCATCTGTAGAAAATTTTAGCAAAATCCTTGGGATACAGATTTGAGCCTGTACTGGAGAATGAGCTTAAATGAAATGTGGGACTCGGGGAGAGAAAAGCTCCAAGGTAGCATGTGGCTGTAGAACGACTGGCTCAGTTTTGTGCCCTTGTATCAGGCCACTGTTTAGCTCTCTTAATGGTTACTGTTGAAGATGGTTTTGGCGTGTTGAGGGTGTTGCTACTGGTTCTTCTTGTGCCAGGAGTTTGAAAGGATAGTTGGGAAAAACCATTCTTTAGATTTGCCCATACTCTCCAGCCTGCTCCCTACCAGCAGAATGGGTGACAGTGACCTATGAATATCTGATAATCAATGGGCCTAAAACCTATCACTTATTTTGATGAATGTAAGGTATATAGAAATTGCTGAGGTGTAAATCAAGAAGTCTCGTTCTCAGTTGCTTGGGATTTTCCTACCAACTTTTAAACATTTTCTGCATGGGGGTTCCTGTCACAGATAGGATTTTGTGCAACTGCTGTGCAGCACAAGGATTTAGTAGTGCATTAGTGTATTCTAAATGCAGACAAAACTATATACATATTGCATCTGTGTTTTGAGTTTTTTATTACTGTGGGGGTTTTTCTGGTTATGATTTACCGTAGTAGCACCCAGTAACATTAGTAAAATTATTCCTGTAAATCCTCTGTACACATCCATGGTTACTAATCAATATCTCTCCAGCAGGTGTATTAGAATAATAGGTTAAAATTTAATACTATTGGAGGGTTAAAATTGATAATTTAAATAGTGCTCCTATGAATATGCTCAGTATTAATTGTAAAACTTTCATCCAGGTTACTCATACATCTCATTATTGTTGTGCATGTTCACCTTCTGGGCTTTTTTCCCTTTGTTGTCTGTAAGATAGCTTGGTGATTGTCAATAAGACTTAAAATGTTGCTGTCAAATTGCTGTCCCAGCCTTTTAGCTGGGACATCTAAGGCAGGTTACCTGTGTTTTTGGTTTCTGGATCTTTTCAATTGTTACATAATTTTGGAATATATTTTACATGAATTACTTTAAAATCAGTTTGCAAAAAAAAATTGGCCACAAAGCCTTCAGCTAATTCCTCTACCACTTTTGGTAGGTACTATGATATATACTAGGAAATGTAGAAGAAATATGTCACTGTAAAGTGGTTTTTTATGTGAACTTAGAAAATAACCTGCTTTTGGAAAGTGACGATCTCAGTTGGTTGTTTTTCAATGACCTGCATAATAAAGAACAGGATTTGTTACATGTAAAATGGAATGCATTTACTCATAGCTGACCAAATATTTGAATTTAAGTCCATGCGTTAGCCTAAAAGTTACCTTGTCCACAAAGGTGGTTCATGTCCCATCCTTGGAAAAACTGAAGATCAGGGTGGGTGAGGGTCTGAGCAGCCTGATCAGTTCAAGATGTCCTTGCTCATTGCGGGAAGGTTGGACTAGATGGCCTTCAAAGGATCCCTTCCCACCCAAACTGTTCCATGATTCTAAGTGGCTATTGCTGGTTGGAGAGCAGATGGACTGCCCTGTTTTCTTAGCTACAGTAAATACTTGTTTACAGATTTGCCCTCAGCAAGGGGTTCAACTTATGCCTAATTACTAAGAACAAATGAGTCCCCAAGGAGATGTCAAGTATTTCATTATATCTGCAAAGAGCTAGAGTGCTGTTTCAATTACTGTAGTCATTTTTTTCCTATACCAGCTATACCCAGTACACTGGGAACATCAGTATTGTTTAGAATCAAATAATGTTCGACTTCAATTTTTTTTTCTATTTTTTTACAGTTTTAAGAAATTAGACAATTTTCAAGGAAGTTTTAATTATAGAAAATAAAATTAGTTAGTATGGTGTTTTAAAAATAATTCTAGTAAGTCCAAATCATATTGAAGATTTCCTGCTTGGGAGGTAGTTATATATTCTTGATGCTGGAATTTTATTTGAAACCCAGTGATTTGAGATGTATGAGAAATCTCCAGGTTCTTTATAAAAGATGTTTGCTCATATGATGAGTTGCATTTACTTTCAATAATAAGTGTGTAAGAGGCAACAGTGGATTTAATCTTGGTCAGCTGTAAACTTTGTGAAACTCATGCATAATGTATATGGATAATGTGAGTAAATTAACAGCAGTCTAGTATTTATTTTAGAAGTAATAAACAGTGTAATTCATTACACTGATATGTCAAATTTTCATTTAGTTCTGTTTTTGCATAGGAAGAAATACTGAAAATACGGTGCTTGACAGTCTTATGGATAAAAATGCAATATATAATGTGCCAGTTTGGAACTGAAACCTCTATTTAATGATGCTATGCCAATGCAACAGATTTATGTTGCAAACAAATCTTCTGCATCTGAAGACCAAGTTCAGCACTTGTTTCTGTAAATATTACTGGTTTGTTTTGCTCAAAAGACAGTAAGTAGAGCATTTATTACTAAAGCTAAAACACAACCTAAAACCAAACTTATCATGTTTCTGAACAGAATGATGATCATTATTTAAAAGAGCGTGCATCCTGCTCCCTCCCTTCCAAACCCCTTTAATAACCTTCATGTAATCCTTTAATCCTGTAAGCTTTTATCTGGGGCTTTGTATATATTACCAGAGCAACTTACTTTCATTACAGCATCATCAAAGAATGGATTTCTGATGTTCTGTAGTGCACAGGGAGAATTAAGAATTTTTAAAAACCAATTCCTTTCAGTTAGTGCTTTTCCTTTTGGATGTATTTCCCCTCTGTTTCTCATAATATATTTGAATGGCTAAGTATTTACAGTTTGGAAGTGTAGTTACAAAATGTTGCAATTTAATATTTTTCCGCAAAACTTCTTAGTGAGGAATAACTTCTGGTTCGTGAGGAGTATCACGTAACTCACTTTAATAATTTATGGTCTAAGAGTTTTTTCCATAGTGTATAACAAGCTGACCTTTTGCAAATTGCCAAGACAGGAGGAATAAATGACATTGTTACATTGAAAAATATGTATAAAGTGGGTGTTGCATTTTTAGTTTTGAAGGCTGAAGGTATGATCATGTTCGAACTTTATTAGTGATTAATACAAAAGTAACATTTAACTAATTTTCTTAAAAGCTTGATTGCTATGAAAAAGGTTCCATTTATATTAACATTTATGTCACTGCTCTGATCTTTGTTCAGGATAGGTCTGTAAGTTCTTCAATCAGTTGTAGTTATTTTAAATATATTGTATGCATTTAATTGTTATTGGTTGGATGGAAATCAGCAGTAATGTCCAGTTGTTGTCACTAAATAGGCTGCAAAGTCCTGTATTTGTTTTATGCTTTGAAAATGGGATCAGAAGCTTTGTGTAAGTTCTCCCAGAAGAGTCATGGTGTGGTAAAATCCAGCATTTTATTTAAAAATCCCATCAATTACATGGAAACCGATGCATTTCACAGTTCTCTCTGGTAACTAAAATTATTGGAGAGATGTCTCCATGCTGAAGGACTGGAAATGCTCTTCTTGGGTTGTTTTTGCTGTCATTCATTGACAGCAGGAACATGGCTGCTTCTCACCTTGTAGATGTCATCTTTGGAAAGACTGTTCTGACTTTTTTTCACAGCCTCTCTCAGGAACGTGTATAAAAGTCTGACATCTGTCTACATGTGAGGAGTTTCTGCATGGTTTTGTGGGCAAAAAAGTGGCTAAACTAAGAGGAGATACAGCTTTCTCGGCTAAATTTGAGGCATATTTTATGACCATGATTTAAGTGAACAATAACTATCACTATTTGGGGAACAAGTTGATGTCCAGTTTTGTTACTATATATTATTAATATATAGTATATATAATACTACTGTATATTAAACCTGTTAATTAACCTGTTTAGAAGGACTGAAAATTATAATCAGGTCTCTTTTGAAGAATCTGCTGAAGATTACATTTTTAAGGGAGCAATATATTTGCTGAAAACATTTAATGTTATTTACTTACTGTGTTCTTTTCATCGTTTTACTGAAGAGTTTGGGCCTGGTGTTTGTCACTGCAAGTGTTCAGCCTATAAATTGTTGCAGAGAAATGTGATAAGTATTGAAAGAGACCTAGATTATTTGCAGTGGGATGAAAATAATTCCTACATCTCCAGCTTTTGTGAGGAAGGAAAAATGTCACATTGACTGTACATACAAAGAAGGAAGAATTTTTTATTGTCTTTATAGAATTCACATAGTACACTTTGTTGATGGAATGTTAATTCTGTTTTTAATTCAAGGTTAAAATAATGAACTGGTCAGTTGATGTTGGGGTGTTTCAGTGATTGGTCCCTGCAGATGGAAGAGGTACTTGCTGGTTTTATCCCACCCATATCCTCTTCTCTCAAGAGCGTTATTTCAAAGCTGCATAAAACAAACTTATCTAGAGCTATATAAATGGAAGGTGGAAAGGAATAAAATTTAATAAAAAATTTGCAGTCACTCTAATAATAATTGTGATTTTCTTTATCTTCATTCTGTAGGTTTCATAAATTTATTTCCTTTAATTTCTTTCAACTATTGTTTTAAGATATGCTGAATAATTATTTTTGATCATGTCTCTTTGATGTCTCTTTGCATTTTTAGTTTTCCTTCTGTAAAGCAAGGATCTGAGGATGCTCACTTCTATTTTTGAAGCTAGTGGTGTTTTTTAAGTGGTCCTGAAATAAACTTGCTTATTCAGATCTCTGGCTCTCACTTTCAGCATGCCAAGAAGACTTCCCATTTATTTATTTTTATACAAGATCCTTCTGTTTCCCTCTCTCCTGTTCTTCAGAATAAACACCTAATTAATTGACATTTAGGGACCTCAGCTACAGAAATGAAAGATATTTGCTGTCTGTGTTAGTTAGGGAAAAGGAAGAAATAGTGTACCCTCCCAGGATACATAAACAAATAAATCCAAGAGGATTTACTGTTTTTATATCCATGAAAATTCAGCACATTCACTTGATATGTGCAGTCCAGGGACCTATTTCATATCTACATCTGGTAAAATGTGGAGGTTGAATAACAAAACCTATGTTTCCATGATCTTGCACATGTTGTATGAAAGATTGCTGCTATCTGTTGGGTTAAACACAGTGGAGATGTGGTGGGATGGAAAGAACAGTGGACAGTTTTTCTGTCTCTCTGTTCTTCAGTCAACCTTGACAGCTGAAAAAAGACAGTCTTGGTAAGGAAAGAGTTGCAGGACATTCTGGGAAGAATTTTAATATGACTAAATCTACATCCTTTGCTTATTGACTGGTAATTATTGAAGATGACTGCTGGTGGGGGAAAAAAGCCATCCCTTATATAAGCTGACAACTTCTTTCACTGTGGGACTTCGTAAATGAATAAATACCTCAGAAAGCCCAGAAGAAGCTACAGAAATTTGAGAAATTGTTGAATATTAAAAAGAGATGAAGGAGAAAGAAAAGGAGAAAACTTTCTGTCTGTATTCCTTTACTGTAGGCTATTGCAAGATGGAGCAGACAAACACTGTTTAGTGTGTCTGTCTTGAGTGCTGCCACAAATGTCCTGGAACCAGGCAGAGCGAGCAGTGAACATGATTTGTCAATGAGCCATAATCTGTCTGATTTTCAGGGGCTGAAGTGAGAAGCGTTGGGTGCAAATCCAGTAAAAATACTTAAAGAGCTTAGCTGTCGTGCCATGGTGCTTTTTGGGTGCTGCACTGAAATGCTGGATTGTCACTGGGTCTTCCCAATACATGCAAGTCCAATGCAAGCATTTCGTGCAGCCTGTTCGGGGTCATCAGCCACAGCTTTAAGGAATGCAGAGTGAAGTTCTGTCACTAGTTGAGTTTAGGCAGTCTGGGCTTGCAGGGCAAGTAACAACTTAATTACATGTTAAAATCTTCTCCAAATTTTACTACACCTGATTCAGGAGCTTTTTCACCAAATCATGGTGAAAATTTTCACCATTTCATGGTGAAAAATCGTCTTCACTGCTGTTGTAACCTGCTTTTAGCTGCATGCACAGCTTTTGTCATCCAAGTGGGACCCAGTGGCACAAGAATGAATGATTTTACTTAATTGTTTTTCTGTAATATTTGTCTAGAAATTTCCTGTTAGAGCATTCATATCTCTAAGGAGCAGGGGCTTGCTTAGTCAGTAAAAGTTGGAATCGTGAAGGAGGCCTGTGTCAAAAAAGGAGTGCTTCTGTCTGCCCCTGTCAGGCATGCCTTAAAGGAAGGGTACTAAGAAAGTCTCAAGAAACTGAAAATAGCGTTTTAGATTGCAATAGCGTTTTCAACCTTAAGTATATAGCATCACTGAGGCTGCACTCTGTAATTACATTGTCAATTGAGAATTGCTTAACACTTTTGATGCTTTAAACTATGACAGACTAATTCTGAGAAATGTTATTTTAGTTCTGTGGCACTTGCAATGGTGCACAGCTTGCTTGAAATTTCTGAATGTACACTACTTTCTGCTTGAAATTGGAGACAAAAAGGAACCTCTGAGATGAACTGTCAAGCTTCCTTTAAGGGAGATGATTCAGATCTAACCTTCCACGGTAGGTGGTATCCCTGCAGATGAATGAAGAATTCTGCAAGATGTAATGCCATTTTGCCAGCAGGAAAACACTTCACATTTAGGATAAAAATGCTTTTTGAAAGCTCCTGGCAGACACAAAATGACAAGGTAGTTCCTAGGCATTAGGTCTATATCTGGATAGAAGACATCAGAAGTACAACCCTGGGACAATATATTCAAGGAAAGCTAGGATGAAATGAAGGTAATATAGATTGAATTTGTCCCTGAGGTTTTTTTTCCTCAGAAATCTTGTAAATGTCACATTGTAGTTTTTGCAAACTTTATTTAAAATAAGATTCCTTGTGCTGCAGTGTGTGTAACTGTCAGGATGTGTTTGTGACGCTGTATACCTGTCAGTCAGACCAGATCGCTGAGATTTGACAGAGCTACTGCCTCATGTCTGTACTTTCATAAACTTTTCATAAGTCCTTCCATCAAAGATGGAGAAACCTGCTGGTGAAGTTTTTAGTCTAGTTGTTTGGGTTTTTTCTTTTATTCTTTTTTTTTCCTGCCCCCTTAATCTTTAAAGGAGGTGTTTTGAGTCCTTTCATTTATTTTTGACAAAAACTTACCGTGGAGGATACCTCATTCTTGTAGTGTGAATCATAAACAAAATGCTGTTCTTCAGTTGTCTTCAATTATACCTCACCAGCAGTTAAAGTAAATACCCTGTAATCTTTGAAATGTGTGGCACGTGTAGTCAAATCAAATATTTTTCATTTTCTTTGTCTTGTTTCCTTTTTTGTAAGTCTTAAGGGACGCATTTAAGTCTTGATTAGATTCTCTTGTAGACTTGTCTTTCCTTGATGTACCTCCATAGGTTTCTTAGACTTTCTCCTGGTGCACATCCACACATTCAAAATCAGAAGTGGTTTCCATTAATTTTGTAGTGCATCTATCAGACATTTTGGGTTGTGGTGGTTTATTAATATATACAGTTAATATGTGGAGACATATATAAAGAGTATCTGTATCAGTCATTTTCACTTTATAGTCTCCTCTCAGGAACTTCAGATGCTGTACACCTGTGAGTAGATGAAGACCAGTCCAGTTGAAGTAATAATTCCAAATAAAGGTTCTACTGGAGTGCTGTACTGGTTAGCCATGAAAACCAAAATAGCTGTAGGTCAGATGCAGTCACATGCAAAAATTATGGCAGGATAAAAACTCTCTAAAAAAGTAGATGGTATGGGTTTTTTTGAAGCTTAGTGCTCTGGGATTTCATTAAAATGACAAGCTGTACATCCTAGAATTCTCTGTGAGGTTGTTGTCAAAAAACAGGTAATTACCATATGGTTGCTTAATTAGCTAATGGCTGCTTAAGTTATTCTTAGAAAACATTCTATTATATTTAGCAATGTATTCTTTTCTTTTTTTTGAAAGGATTGGTTTTTTACATAATTTTCAATATGTGCATGTTAGCAAATTGCCAGAAGAAAAAACCATGTCTGTGTCTTTTGGGAGGCTTGATTCATTATAGTCTTCCCTCCCCCGAAGTTCTCATAAAGTGATAATAACAAACATTTTTACCAGATTCAGGTTGAGTTACTTTATTTAAAAAATAGATAGTAGAAAGGGTTAGTTACCTTATGTGCATGCCTTTATTGCTGTTCTTAATGTCAAGGGATTTGTTCTGAAGCATTTTTGGCCTTCAGCTTCTTTATCATAATACTAGAACATTGTACAGTTGTGATGGAGATGGATTTAGACTATTTATTGACTGGATGTTTCTCTTGAAACAGGCGTGGTGAACAGAAAGAATTCATTGGAATTCACTAATATGCATAATTCATCTATCATAATTTAACAAATGGAAAAGACTAAGACATGCTGCCATCCATCACAATTATTTAACTACACTCCAGGGTGTGATAAATCGTATTAAACAACTTTTGGCTTAGCAGATTCAGAGAATTGTACTGAGCAAGTTGCATCTTCTCTGTCAGCTTTCTGCTACTGTTTGGTGACTTGCAGTTTTGACATGTGTTACAAAACATTTAATTTAAACTAGAGATTTTTCAAAGCTGTTTTAAAAACAAACTTGGATAGCTACATAAATAGCAGAAGCCAACCCTAAATAGGAAGCCATACTATGATTGTCCTTTAGAAGTACAAGTACTGCTTGTTCACTGAATTTATATGGTGGGGGGCCAGGGCTGTCAGGGAGCTGATTTTCTTATCAGGCAGCTGTGTCCAGAGTAAAGAGGAGGTAAATCCTGGTCCTGAGACCTTTTAGCCCTTAGGTTCAGCAGGTCTCTCTGTTTTTTTCTTCCCTTCTTAAGATGAATATACTACTGTATATTGCCTGTATGATTGTTTAGCCAAGCTAAACTTTCTCCTCACTAATAAGAAACAAGCTAAATAAAGAGGAAAATCGTGGTTTTTGGTTTTCATGGTTGGTTTTTTTTGGTGTTTTTGTTCGGTTTTTTTTTTTTTTTTTGTGGGTTTTTTTGTTTTTTTGGGTTTTTTTTCCCCCTGTGTTATGGTCCTCCACAAAAGACTTCCATGGAAAACAAATTGTGGTGTGCTAATTCTGATTTCCAGGCCTTGGCATGTGATGATTTAGAGAGAGCATTTGCTTCTGGACCACATCACTGTTTGTGAAGGAGCCTACCAGAGATGGTGGAATTATTGAGGGGGTGCAGGAACAGCAGTGCCTGGCAGTGACTCCACAGGATGGGATGTGCTTGCTGTTGTACACAGCCCATGTCTGGAACTCTGTGCACTGATGTGTTACAACACAGTTGCCAACTGCAGAGTTAAGTCTTCATCCTCTGTTTACCATAGCAAGCTCTGAAATATGACAATTTAAGGGCTGTCAAACTTCCATTGAACTATTGGAATAGTGTCTTCCATCGGACCTACAGCATCAGCTTGGAGAGTCTGGCTGTACTATAAATCCACATTTGTGCCTCTGAGCAGTGTAACAGCATGGATGTGAGGTCTGCACTTTGCAGAAGAGTCTTGAAAGGATTCCTTTCCTAATCCTGTCCTTTTCCTCTTCCTTGCTTTATCTCCTTTACTCTTTAGTGTGTATCATTATGCTGAGGTGTTGCATCAGTGCTCACTGAGCTGGGGGACGGGGAACTCCTAAGTGTTGTTCTCTGCACTATTGTTTCTGCTCTTCCCATGCTCTTTGGTTAATTATTCTGTTTGCTTTTTTTAGGGTACATCCCTAATGCTTTTTCTGCTATCCGTGCTTACCATCTCCTGATCCTTGCAATATATTCCTTGAATCAGGACGTGTTCTTTTCTTGCCTTTGCAAAAAACCACTTCTGTATGCTTTCCTCCCCTCCTCCATTAGTTACTGCAGTATTTGCTGGTGTTCTTTGTATAACTCATTGAAAATCCAAAGTCACATTCCCTGCTACCGTGCTAGAATGAATGTTCAGACTGCAGTCTTTCCCTTCTCCACTAAAAGCTTCTTGCTGTTGGCCTTTGTGGATTATCATGTTTGTGAATTTGCTGTTGGCTGTGACAGCCTCTTTCTTCCCCCTTCCCTTCCCTTAAGCCAAGCTTGATATCTTTGCCTACCTGCTACTCGGGGTTGTCTTTCAGGTGAACACAGGCTATCTTCCATGCCCCCCAGTTAAGGGACTTCTTCCATATGCTTATCTTCATTCAAAAAACATCTTCTAACCTGACTCTGAGATTCTGTGCCAGTAATTAGTCAAATGATTAGGCTGAGGAGCAGTGAAAGGCAGCCTAAGATGATACTAATTAGGGGCTTTTGGCAATGTAGTGAAAGATGAACAAAGATGATTACAGAGAGTTGGGCCTTAAAGGCACGGATTTACAGTTTTTAGTAAAGGATTTACAGTACAGAAGCTGTTGTTGATCTGCCATCTGTGAGAAGTGCTGCAGCAGTGTTAATTTGAGATGTTATCTCAAAACTCTCTTCATGCCTAACTCGGTGTGATAGTGGTTCTTTTAAAAATACTGAAGCCATTTTGTGGCTTTATTTTCTGTTTGTCTGTTGGGTGTGGACCTTCACAGTGACCATGCTTTGCTTTACCAAAAAAGATCCTGAGTTCTCTTTCTTGTCAGGTTTGGTGACTGGCAGGTGCCCGACATAACACTGAGGATATTGTAACATGAGGATTAGTTCCCTACAAGGAAAAAACACAGTTTGGGCATTGCAGATATACAAGTCCTATGATCAGCAGCAAGCAAGCATAGAATGAGACTCTAGTGCCTTCTCTTATCAAGGAAAGATGTGATCAGAGGGCAGCTGAGTCAATGTGCAACACCCCCATTACCCCCATGTTCTGTGTCTACCTGGCTCTGAAAATGGTTAAAATGGTGGACTGTGAATAGGCCATTTCTTCAGTATGCTTATTTTGGGAAAATAAATCATTACAAAACAAAACAACTTGCCCCCCAAAACCAAAAAACAGTGCAGGGGTTGGACTATGGATGAATGCCGCTAGTCCTTTGGCACTGAAGTAGAGCTCTATTGCTGTAAATCAGTGAAGGAGGAAAATTGCTATAGTGTTAGTATAGCATTTACCTTAAATAAGTCTACAGTATTCATGAATTTGAAGCTAGACTAAAATACATCCCTAAAAAATTGGAAGGTAAATGTGCCAGAAAGAGTAAGAAAAATAGGAAATACAAATTTGTCTCATTCTGGTTGCTTAAATTAATTCTTGGTTGCTCTCAGGCTTACCTGAGGCACAGGGAGAAAAGGAAAAAATAAAAACTGCCAAAGAACATGGGAAAATATGTCTGAATGTAATGTATGCATAAAATGTGGGACACTTGTCTTGTAAATGAGGCAGTTTTGTGCAGGAAGGAGATCCATTATTTTGTAGTACTTTCACAACTGTGGCGAAGCAGAGGTGCATTTTGTCAACCATGGTTTAAATTTCACATCAATTAAATAACCTTCTAAGGTATAGGAATTATTAAAAACAGTGAAACTGGCCATTCATCTTGCAACTACTCATCTAGATTTTAAAGAACAAAAACTTAATATAAATTTTTCTCCAGAAAGTTCTCATGCTCAGAATTCCCTGTCTCCATGAACATTTGTTTAGTCCTTTATTTAGTTTGGCTTAGCCTTATTTCTTTAGCCCTACTGTTTGCAAATCAATGCCTTTCTAAATAAAATACCAGATTTCCCAGAACACTGCTAATCAATTCATGCCACAGGTGAGTTATGTCACAATTTTTTTACCATTGTGAATAAAACAAATTGTGTGAAAAGGCGTATGTGTGTGTTCCTGTAAGTCTCAATCCATCTTAGTTGAGCTATTTAAAAAGAGCAGTGACTTCACTGATTGTGAGGATATTTTCTGCAGTAGGTGGTTGTTTTGCACCACTACTCTGAGTGTATGGTTTTATGTGATAATTTCATGGCATACTTTGGAGTGGTAGGTTCTATGTTAAAAAAATGGCTTTCTGTTTTTATGTTTAAGTCTTGGTTGGGGTTTTTTGGTTTGTTTCTTTATTTATTTATTTAAGAAAGGATAGATCTGTGAAAGAATTTCCCTCCTTCTTTTTTTGTAACTCCTTTATAGGTTAGGAATTGCCTGGTGATGTCCCTACTGCTGTTGTTGGCAACTTATGTACCAGCATCATAAAACTGTGAAGCTATATTGGTGTGTTTATCATGTAAAAAGCCATTTTTTTCTCACAATTCATTGGCAATTACTTCTGGAAGCAGAACTAATATGGATTTGGAAGAAGTAGAAGAAAATATATGCAGAATTACTAATTGCAATGATAGAATTGTTTGGTGTATGCTCGTTAAGAGAGGAGGAAAAGTAAAAATAGGTTACAAAAACAGAGAGGAAGTGGAGGAAAGAGAGGAAAGAGAGGTGGATGTGTATTAAAAAGTAGGTTAGGAATTGTTTAAAATCCGTAAGACAAAGCTTTAAAAGGATGAATAGGATGAGCAAGTCTGTCAAACAGACATTAATTTGGTGCAAAGTAGCATGGCTGCCTGGTAATAAGCTGTGTTACATATCTGTAATTCTTCACTGGATAATTTCACTCAATATGAAGTTCTGAGAGATTGATCTTTTCTCAGGATAATGATGTTTTGAGAGAACAAGTTTGACTTTTCAGAGATAGGTGACATTTAGTATTTGTAAAATGTTTGAATTGGTGCCATGTGAGATGTTGATTCAGAAATCGGAACAGTGCAGAATTATCAGCTAACATCAAATGTCTTTTAGAAAAATGGTTAATAGGTAATCAGTGTGGAGTATGTGGAAGTCCTCTGGGGGTTAATTTAAAATCTGATGGTGTTTAACCTTTTTGTTAGTGATGAGAAAGAAGTGTAGAGTCATGACTGATAAAAGCATGCAGATGACAACAGGTTTAGTGCTGTGGCAAGTAGTGATCAGGGGAGAGCTAAGTCATCTAGTAAGGTGGGACTGTATGTTCTGACACAGAAATGAAGATGTGCCTGCAGCCTCAAGAAACACTGTCAAGGAGACAGTGATGGAGAAAGACATGGAAGCCATGCTTTGTGATGTGTGATCAGAAGTATCAGAAACAGGAGGAACACCTGGCATTATTCCTATGTCATTGGAATACTTGGTCTAGCTCATGCAACATCTCAACTCATTAACAACCACAAACTCAGGGAAGCTCAGAAGAAGAACTATTCTGAACCATTAAGGCTTTGGACGCACACCTTTGAAATTCCTTAAATCTGGAATCTATTCAACAAGTCATATTTACAATATCTTGTCTAAGTTTGGAAACATGCTGTAGAGAACTGCTGTTTAATACTGGAGGCAGGCCACTACGAAAAAAAAAGCCTGAATGACTAAACAAATTCAGGCTGAGAATAAGGCAAATTAGTTTTTTTGGAAAAACTGGAGAGTTGAAGTGGATGTTCCTTTGGTACCTGTGGGCCTAATGGGCTGCCCGAGAGGGAGCTGTTATGTCATTACAAGGCTATTCTTCATGGCCTTTGAATGATCCTGGCAGCTGGGAGAGGTGCCTGAGAGCTAGAGGAAAACAGATGTCCAAAAGAGCAAGTAAAAGGATCCAGGAAACAACAGGCAGGTCAGCCTCACCTCAGAAGGTGATGGAGCAGCTAATTTGGGAAACTGTTTTCAGGGATATGAAGGACAAGAAGATCAGGAGGAGTTAGCATGAACTCACCAAGGGGAAGTGACCAACATGATGACCTTATTGACTGACTTAATAACCAACTATGATGGATGAAATGACTGGCCTGACAGATGAGAAGAGACCACCAGATATTGTCCACCTTGACTGCAGTAACTCACAGAGAAGCTGATGGCTGAATGAGCAGATTGGACATCAGAAAACTGTGTGAGCAGCCAGGACCAAAGGGTGGTGGTCAGTGGCATGTAGTCTTAGTTGGAGGCTGGTGACTGGTGATAGACTTGAGGGGTCCAGTCCTGTTCAGCACCTTCATTAATGGTCTGGATGAGGGGGCAGAGCACACCCTCAGCAAGTTTGCAGATGACACAAAACTGGAAGGGGTGGCTGATACACTAAAGAACTGTTCAGCAAAATGCAAAGTCCTGCACCTGGAGAGGAGTTAAGCCTGACATCAGTACAGGCTGGCAGCTAATCAGCTGGAGAGCAGCCTTACAAAAAAGGCCCTATGGATATCAAAGGTGAGCACCAGGCTGACCATGAGCCAACAGGCCCTTGCAGTAAAGACCAGTGGTATCCTGGGTTGCATTAGAAGTGTTCCCAGCAAGTCCAGGGAGGTGATCCTTCCCCTCTGCTCAGCACTGCTGAGTCTACAGCTGGAGTGCTGGGCCCAGTTCTGGGCTCCCCAGTACAAGAGAGACATGAATATGCTGAAGAACATCCAGTGAAGGGCCACAAGGATGGTGACTGTAGTATGTCTCTGTTTAAAAAGGCTCAGAGTGCTGCAACTGCACAGCCTGGAGAAGGCTCAGGGGGATCTTATTGATGTCTGTAATATCTGAGGGGATGGCAAAGAGGACAGAGCCAGGCTCTATTCAGTGGTGCCCAGTGATGGGAGCAGAGGCAATGGGCACAGCCTGAAACACAGGAGGTTCCCTCTGAACATCAGGAAACTGAAATATGTGACAGAAGTCTGCCACAGATTGCCCTTGATGGTTGTGGAGTCTTCAGCCTTACAAATACTTGGGAACTCTTTGGTTGTTTTCACTTGACACACAATTCTTACCATCTGTTTAAATCTTTAGACCTATTTGCTACTTCAAATATAGAGACCAAGGACAACTTTTTATAAAGATTTTTAAATATTTAGTAAGATGCATTTGAAAAAATGTGGATACTGCCCTAAAAGATCAAGTGTTTTAATGGCTAATAAATAATTAAAGGTAAAAATCAAGAGAGATACTTAAAAATATGCATGAAAATGTATGTATATATACTATATATAACAAGTTACACTGTTACAGTAATATTATATCAGTACTTTCAAATAATTGAGCCTAAAATCTGTGAGCTAGCCTAATCTGTCATAAATCAATGATACTGTCCTAATCTATACTGTTTGGAGACATGAGCATACATTTAGGTATTATTATTTGTGTTCCTATCCTGAAGCCAACTTTGGCAACTGAGAAGGCATGACCTTCCCATTGTAACATACTATTGTCCCGGGAATATCAGATGTTTTTCACAAATGATCAGAGATGCTTGTTCCAGCATTACAACCTGGAAAAAAGCATGCCTTTCATCAAGCATGGAACACAAATTAGTGGAAAGCAAAAAAGAATTCTAATCAACCTGACAGTTTTTTGAATTTGCTCATACTCAGATGATTACAGTCACTTACACGCAGACCTGAAGTGGTTTCAGCAAGGCTGGAAAATAGATGGAAGATTTGTGTGGCCTGTGATTTTTCTTTTTGTTACAGTACAACATTTAAGTGAGTTTACTACTGACTTAATCCTCTTATAGGCAAGAATTGCAAGTAATTATTTTATCTGGGTAGTGTAGTGATAGTGCCCCATTCTGTTGTGTGGGAGGTTCAAGAGTTGGCTCCTCGGGTCATCAAAGTTTGGGCATGTCAGTGTTGAAGCAGTAATGTTTTCAGCAGTGTCAAATGTGGATCACTCTTGTAGCTGGTGATACCTTGTGAAAAGACCAGAGGTTTCTAAAATTAATTAATTCTTTTCCTTCTGAAACAAGGTTATATATGTGATGAATGAAATAAAGTATAATTTACTGGAAGAGATAATGACTAAAACCAAGAGAAAAGAAGCAGTAGCTAACTACATTTAAAAATAGGAAGTTATTTATACCTGTAGCACAGTTAAAGCCTGTTGTGCTGTCTGAATTTAGCAAGCAGACCTGGGATTCAGCCTTAGTGCTGCTAATGACTGGAGGCGTTATTGATGTAGTGAACTAATTACCCGTGTGATGAAGTTGCCTGCTGGAGGTTTTCAACTGCTCCATCACTGTGGCACCTCCTACAGGTTAATTCACAGAGCAGCACAGGTAAAAACCTCCAGGTGGAGGTCCTGCTCTCCTTCATCCAGTCACAGTAACTAATACTGAGATGAATTTTTTCCTGAATTATTGATGGAGTGGAGCTGTATCAATGATTGTAAAAGTAATGGTTGTGCCACAGAACTAAAGTCTGTAGCACTTCACAGTTGCTGCATGGGAAAATGCACACATGGGGACTTAAAAAAGAAAACCAAAATGAGTAAAAGCCTTTCTCACCTGAAGGAAAACCCACAGAGAGAGAGAGAGAGAGAAAGAGAAAGAGAGAGAGAAAGGAAGAAAGACAGAAAGGAAGAAAGGAAGGAAAGAAGACAGACCAGTGGCATTGTTTTTGTAATAGTGATACTAATTTTTGTAATGCTGTATTAATCTTTTAAATGTAGTCTCTTTTTGGTTAAAGCATAATATTAAAATAGAAACTAAGTGATGCAATATACCTTTTTGTAACTAGCTCAAAGAATGGATAAGATAACCTAGAAATTCTTCACACAAAGATAGCAACAAGAAGACACCAAAATCCTTAGAAAAGAGTTACTACCTCCTTATTGTATCTTTTCTAGACTGTTAGGAGCCAAGAAATTGATTTACACAATGAGACGGGGAGCAGAAATTAAACAGAAGACAACCTTTGTTTGAGAGGAATGTTTGAGTCATGTATGAAAAAATATGAATATGCAACAGGCCATTATTTTTAAGGTTTGATCCCGTTCTAGTCTGTGTGCTTTTCCTGAGAGAGAAGCACCCAGATGTCCGTAATTCTTTGCTTTTTATTGTCTCTTTTATTGTCCTAACCTTGATAGTCCAAATTTATATTGCCTTAAATTTTTTTACTATTAAACTTTTAAAGTTTTAAACACAAGTGAATGTGTCGTTTTTCACACACAGTTGAAGTAGAATATAAACTTCTGATACATGGGGCAAAAGATTTATAAAATTAATCTGAACGTTATTAGTATAAAGAAGTGTTTGGGGATTTTTTTTCCTGTTTTGAATTGTGGCACAACTTAGAAACCTCTTGAGACTAGCAAAGCTAACACTGCCTTTGTTCTTTACTTAAAGCTAGAGCTGTGTTGTAAATAATCTGTATTTCTCATCCAAGCTTAGTATGCTGTAGTATAACAGGATGCATTAAGTGTTCTCTAACAACTGCAGAACTCATCAAGCAAATGGAAAGATTAGCCCTGAAATCAAGCTTCAAACTTTTATTTTCTCGCAATCAATAGACAAGTAATGCATGTTGGATTTATAATGATATGAGATTGACTGCTGAAATCCTTTTTAAAGTTCAAAGCTGGAAACAGATTGTGTCTACAAGCAATCCACAGCAGAGTTTCTGAGTAGAGGCTTGTGATATATAGTGAAATTGAGTTTGACTGAAATGGCCCATCAGTCCCGTATGGGTTTAGCAGGAAGATTTCAGGCTCAAAAAGACAGAGGTTTGGAGGAGCATCGAGCATTGGTTTCACAGCACCTGAGATTGCTTTGTGGAGTCTGCTGGGAGACATAAAGACAAGAGGCTCATTAAAAATGAGTACAGCACCAGGGAGAATGATTGAGCTTCAAGTACACTTGTGTTTTTTAGCTTGAAGAGTTTAAAGGTGAAGATACATTTTAAAAGCTCAACTGGCAGATGAGAAGAATGCTGTCAGGTTTCTCAAAGAAATCCCTTTATATAGAGGTAAATAGCATGTTACAGTAGTTTTTTGACAAGATCAAGGGAGGGGAAAAAAAGCAACCCCAAAAAATTACTCAGCTCAGAATGTCCTGATAGTAAGATGAAATAATAGTTAATCTCTCAGCTATCAAAATTGGATTTTGATAAAACAGGTTGTCTTCAGTCTTGTCTTCAGACTCTTATCTATCTGATAACTTCAGAGGCAGTATTTACTGCCTGTAAGACCTGTGAGATCTGGGGAAGAAATTAGTCTTGGGGTTCCCCTTGAGGATATTCTATCTGTGATAGCAGTTCAGCTATGGTATCTTAAAGTTTGCAGTGGGTCCACTGCCTTAGAGATGGCTTTTAGCTAATCAAGACTTAGAACTGTTTTATACTGTTGTGTTTATTTACTTTAGAAAAAGATGATATAGAACTTTAAAATCAGAATATAGCTTCTTATTTGCTTTTTATTTACATATAATCTGTGCTGTTAACAGAGACAGTTGTTACACAGCAGTTAAAGTAATATAAAATATCACAGGTTTTGTTTAGTCTGTAAGACCATAAGGATTATTTGTGTGTCCATTTACCTAATCCTGGAAGACAAGGAATGAACAAAGCCACATTGACCTGGGAAGTAACACTTTGGTTTGTTTTGTTTAGTCAGAACAAGTGTCCTTTGGCTCAATCTGCATTGTAAATTTATGTGATAAATGTGTTGAAGCAACACAGTCCTTTTTTTCATAGTCTCATAGCATGAAATGCAGCTGATTACTGTTTGGTGAAAACTTGTGTGGTTCTTGGCGCAGCCATAGACAAAAGAACAGTGGCTGCTCGGTGTGTTACTTATGTTTGCCTTCATTCACATCCATTCATTCCTGCCTGTCCATTATTATGTGGGGAAAAACATTGCAGGGGGAATTGAATAGCACAATTTCTAACTAAGAATGAAGGTGCTGGATTTTAGTAATTTTAAGAAAGAAGTGCTGTTTTTTGAAGTTATTAAAAAGTGCCTTAGTGAAAAACAGATTCCGCTGGGATCAGGAATTTAATGGCTTTGTGAGTTGAATGGCTAGCAGTGCTGGTTGTGGAAAAGGTGCTTTGACTATCTTTTATTAGGCTGTATTTCCCCAGAGCCCTAGGATGGATGTAGCATGAAAAGGTTTGTCTTCATGACAAACTGAAAATGTAATATGGTGTTTCCTGAACAGATGTTAGAGAGAAATGGTCTGGTGTGGTCTCATAATCACCATCCTGATGATTGTATGTTTCTTAGGTTATACTGTGTTTGAAATAGAGTGTTGGGATGAGCAGACCCTGTATTATGATAAATTTTGGCTGCAAGGCATACATTTCAATCTCTTCCTCCCAGCTGGGATGGAAAAAAAGAGTAGATCTCCCCACCCTGTTTTTTCCTTCCTTCTGAATTGCCTTTTATTTTGCTTTAGACTTTCCATTATATATGATTTTTTTTCTTGAATATCAGCTGTGCAGTTCTGTATTGTTTTCCACTTGTACAGTTTTGTGGTGCTTTCCTAATGTTTTTCCCTGCTCTTCTCTCCCCTTCCCTGGATGAATCTTTCTGGGACAGCTCTACTGTGCTGTTTTAGTGAGTTATAAAGATGCTGGGATTCTTGCGTGAGGTGGAAAAAAAAAAAGACTAAACACTTTTTAGGATAATCAGTTAAAAAAGTGGAATTAATATGAAACTATTGAAAGTAGGCGGCTGTCTTATTTCATTGGAATTTGCTTATCTTTGACACATCAGCACAACTGCTTGCATCCCTCCTAAATACCATATTGAGAGATTACTGGTGAGTGATTCTTGAGTTTACCCTTTGTCAGGGTAGAACTTCACCTAAGGAAACAACTTTGGATTTTGCCTTTAGGCCCTTGGTCGCTCTGTAGGAGCAAATGAAACCAGGAAAGTGAAATCAAATTAGTAATTTCTTCCTGTGTTTAGATATTTTGTCTTTCGTTGCATCTGCACATGCTTGGGCATATTTTGGTGATAGATCTCCCCTCAGTATACTGGAAAGAGAAGTGAAGATAATATTGCAATAAAAGCTAAATGAGAAAAGGTTAGAGGCATTCTACATAATAATTAAATTAATAGGGGCAGCATCTGTTGGCAGTCTGAGAAATCACAAATAGATGCTGAGTGGAAGAGAGATCCCTATGGTATGTGCTGTGTCCCTCAGCTGACAGAAGGGTGAAGTGCTGCAGACTGCTGCTTCAAAGTCACAGCTGGGAGGGGGAGTGTGGTCCAGGGGCTGCACTGAAAATCACCTTTTCTTCCCTAGAAACATATCTCTGTTCCATAGCATCTGCTTTTTTTGCCAGCCAGGATGACTGAATGCTTTTACATGTTTAATAAAGGGGTTCTGTGCACTCCTGGCTAGTAGCTGTAAAAATAAATTAAATAAATCCTATGGTATAAACTATATGAAATAGGTGTGCAGTTGCATTTTTGTTTTTATCAGTAGGCTTATTCACACTGCTAGAGTATAATCTGAATTTTTAATTCGGTTTTAAGTATGTGAAGAAGGTCCCTTTTGTTAGTTATTTGTAGGTCAAAGCTCTATGCTGAAATGTTTCAGGCTGTTTATACAAGAGAGTTTTTGCATTTTGAAGCACATTTTTGTCATGTATTTGTGATAAACAAGATGCAAAACATATGGGAAATCTGTCTTTTGTTTATTCATTTTGTAGTGGTTTTGACCACAGTCCAGAACTTCATCACATTCACTCAGCTCCAATAAAAATGTAAATCACCTGTCTCCCTTTTGCAACTGGTATGCCCAGTGTGATTTTTTTAATAAGGTGTATACAACTGTAGGTTAAAAAGATGTTACAAATTGGACTTCTAGTTGTTCTTGGAAAGTCTTTCCCAAGTAATTCTCATGTCGAGCTTTTTTTGGTAAGGCTTTTTAAGAAAGTTATCATAACATACATTTGTAAAGTAAATTCCCTAATCTAGAATTCGATTTAAGCATCAAATTAGTAANCCAACCCCCCCCCCCAGCCACTTAAATTTATCCATAGCAGTTATCCACACAAGAAATGTCTCTTACTATTAACTCATGTCAAACTGGAAGAACATCTGTTAGTTTTAACACCCAGCATGATACCCTCCCTTTAACTAAAACATAAAATCTGATGACTTCTTCAAATATGCTTGTTTTAATAGTACATCTCAAAATAGGGTTTCCACAATACATTTCTATATAATCGTGTATGCTCTTTATGGGATTGCACACTCAAATATTTGTCTTGGTAGATGTCCTAACTAATGACAACTGCAGCAGGGTTATAATTTGTGTATGTAAGCAGGTATGTGCACTTGCCTGTTCTTTGATGCCATACATTAAGAAAAGCTATCACTAATATTGTGAAATTGAACACCTTGCCATTAAATAATGCCAGAAATAAGTTTGCTCGTAGAATATTAATGTGCACCCATTTTCCCACTGGCCTCATAAATATTCACTGATACAAAAATGATACAAATACATGGATTGTGTTTGCTTACACTAGATGGATGATTTTTATTTTAAGAGTCTTTATTCATTGTCTTGCTTTGGTGAGTGGTTTGTTTTTCTATGTTTTGGTAGATCAAAGGAGTTTAAATGAACATTCTGAGAGGAAACCTTTTCAGGGCTTTTCAGTAAAGTCCAGGAAGCCAAATTTTGAATTCTTCTCAGTATCTGTTAGGAAAATGTAATAGTTAAAAACCATTTGATTTGTCTAAGCCTTTCTAGGGGAAATTAGAACTGACAAATATGCTTTCCATAAAATTCAACTTTGCTACATCATCCTATGTCACCAAAACTGAAACATTTTTGGCATCATTTATATTGATTTAGTTTCTGTCAGGTAAGTGGAGGGAGAACAGAGAGAACAACTGTAGATGTTTTATGAACATGTTCTAAGGTTTTGAAGACTCTTAAATAACAGCTGTGTTTGTCTGAAATTTTTTGCATGCTGTTATGTCATCACCTGTGATACTGCTGGAATTGTGGCCATATATTTTGAATTCTAGCATTCTTGTACCACCTTCTCCACAAGTCTCAGCACAGTTTTTAAATTTTTTTTTGTCTGTTTTTCTCCCTTAGGGAGAGAATTAATATCAGACTTTCTTAGTTCCTAAATACATACTTTCGCCTCATGATCTTTGCTCTGGCTCATGAGATTTTACCAGACAATATTTCTATTCTTTACCTTTTTCAAAACCCATTTTGAGCACAGCTACAATCAGAAAAGGTCTCTAATTGTAAAGTCTGTTTCGTTTTGTTCCTCTCTCTCATCCCCATGCATATGTAGACTTGACAAAATGTAGATACTGTTTTAAATGAGATCAACTTTATGCAGCACATGGATTTTCAGGCTCCCTGACCAGTAATATAGATGACAGAATTATTTTAGAGCTCTGAACACTTGCCTTTGGTAGGAAAAAAAAAACAAAACAACAAAAAACAAACCTTGGTATATTTTGAGAGAAAAGAAATGTTCCATTTTAAAACAGACTACCCACTGTTGAAAGCTCACTTGTAAGCCTGGATAAGAATTTTTGGTGCACGTGTGTCACTGCAGATACATGGCATCTCTGTGTGTGCTTCGGAGGCACACAGAGAAGAGATTATTTTACTGGCTATCTCTGAGCTAGCATGTCTGGAAAGCCCTTTCAACATGCAATGCTGTAACACCTTTGAAAGGGCAGGTAGAGCCTTTTTTTGCTGAGAATCTACACATAAAATAGAATCCAGCAGACCACTATTCTCAGTTTCTAATAAATTCTTTAAACCATCCATTTACCTAGCTGAAGTTAGTTTACATGAACCTTTATTGGTTTTGAACTAGACAATTTCTGTCATCACCCCATCTATGGTAAAAATTATACAGCAGACCAGACCTGTGGTACGGGTTTACAGGCAGCAGTTCAATTTTTTATGTTAAAAATTGTACATTTATTCCCACTGTTGCTTTCTCTGTTAGTGAGTTTGTAATTGAGAATGGCTTATTTTCCTCTTTGACTCCTTATCTTCACCCAAAGGAGAAGTTGTTTATTCCCTGAGGATGGTTTGTCACCATGGAGGCACAGGATCCCAGTTTCCTAATGCTGTGTTTCTCAGATCACTCTTTATTGTCATGAGAGTGTCTAGATAGGATGACTGTCCTGAGCAGTAACCCTTGAGGATAAGCTGACTCATTCACAATCTTAACAATTGTAGTTGGTCTTGGTATTTTAGTTATTTCAGTTTATATTTCCCTTGGTATGTTGTCCTGGTGATCCACTTGGTCCATTGCTCTTGGATGCAGGCATGTTCAGTGGGGACAGGAAGGAATGCAGTTGGCTGAGCAATGCTATGTTGTTGGTTTGGGCAGAGGCTTCTTTTTTGTTATAGACAGAAAGGGAAGATAAACTGCCTAATAGGAGATGAATGCAATATCCCAGCCTCCTGATATCAATTGTGGTCTAGGCGTCCCAGCTTTCAGATCAGATATCAACATTTTAATTTCTATTTTGAAGTATAGCTACCCTGCACTTAGAGTTAATCACCAGAACCCCATTTCCAGTATTAAACTGAAAATAACAGAGACAGCAAAATTCAGAATACTTTTTTAAATGAGATAAAGAAGAATACTAGGAAAATGGGGGATTAAATAAACTTGTCTTCTGGGTTCACATATTCTGCAGCAGAATTCATGGTACTATGGCAGATCAGAAACCATAGGGCTTAGCAGCAAAGAAAAAGTTGATTTTATCCCAAAGCAGGGACATTGCATCAGTTCTGGTATGCACTTATGTTCCCTGCCAGTGCTAGCACTGACACTCACAAGAATTACTAGTTTTAGCACTTGTACACTCGGCAGCAAATTTTTGATGGAAAGTACATATTGATCTGAGATCTCTGAAGTAAATAAAATCAACAGAAATAAAGCAGTGCCCAGCATAATTTGAACTTTTTTCTTTGTTACTTACTGTCATTTAAAGGATTTGTAGTATCCTGCTGTTTGCTAAGATATTCTTTGAGAATGCTTCATAACAGATGTCAAGGGTTTGTAAAACACAAAATAGTTTGAATAAAACTTTATTCAAATTAGGAAAAATATAGTGTATTCTTTATCCCTTTAATTGGTTGCTTTCATCTTACATTATATTCCGTGTTTAAGCTCATAAATTTTTCAAGATCTAAAGTAATTTAGCCAGCTAAAATTGAAGCATCCAAAAAAGACTACATTCAGACAATGGCATAGTTATATTGAACTGGGTTCATGATGGTTAAATGGATAATTGCAGTTGAAAGAACCATAGGCTGTAATAGCCTGTGTTGCATCTTGTGCATTTGTCAATTCATTTCCCCTTAGGAATCCAAAAATATCTATAAAATGCAGCACAAGCCAAAGAATCTTAATGGGATATGTATCTTCTGTTTAACTTATAAATATTTCAGTCAGCAGAGCTCATCCTTTAAAATACAGTTTGGCCGTCCAAACTGTGATGTCAGTATAACAGGCAGGGAAATTGCTTTGCTTGATTAAACTGTGTAACAGCCAATATGTATTTTGATTATTATTATCAATTCTAGTAGCAAAAAATGAGCAGATTTCTCAAGTGAGCTGGTTGGTTATAAACAGCGGTCTGTCTTGGCAGTGCCTCGTGTTTCAAAGCAACACGATGATGACAGACATTAAAGATCTGATAATTGCTCAGATTTTACCAGTCCTTGTTGATACCATGGGTCCATTTCATGAGCTGAAAACCTTGCACAGGAAGAGAAGCATGACTAGAAAATAGACGAAGCGCTGCAGTAGCAGCCAGGAGGGCTTCAGTAGAGGCAAATGTAGGGGTTTCTCAAAAGGTAATGATCCATTTTTAGACCCAGTTTTAAAGAACTTCATCTTGTAGTATGGTCAAATGTGAGAGGCAGAACTTCCAGGAGTTGGTCGTTAAGTCACTAGGATCTTTGATGACTCTTAATTTACAGTAATTGTTTCTTGGCTGATTTGGCTCAGCGGGTTTTTTGTTGTTTGTTTTGTTCCACTAAGATGCTCTGTGTTACAACCTTGCCTTCACTTCCAACACCTGTATATGCCACCCATGCTATTTTAATCTGCAAAAGACTTTACAGAAAGTCATGGCTGTGCAAAGCCTTTATTAGTATTCATCTTTATCCTCGGTGTCTCACTGTGGGAAGGAACATGACTTGACATCTGTGCTGTTAAAGATCTAAAGTATGCTGGTCGTTTCTCTGGGTAGGCAACTGTACAGCTTGATTACTTGTAGTGATACTTGCTGAACTTTCTTTATTAGTTGTGGGTGGAAGGTGCTTATTAGGAATTGAAGGAGTTCAGAAGTTTCTATAAAACTATTCCTATAGCAGACATGAAGATTTGATACCCGTTTTGATGAAGTTATAGTAACAGCAATACAGCAAAGGATGTAGATGGAAAAGACGGAGAAAAAAAAAAAAAAAGAAATCCTGAGAGTGTGATTTAGCCATAAACTTGCAAGAGAAACGAAGAAAAATAAGCAGTGAGAAAGGATCCTGTGCTGAGAGGCAAATGGCCTAGACAAATAGAACTGTCATTCCATTTATCCACGTTCCTGACATCTTCCTAATTCATGAGAATGGTAGAAGCCTTTATTAACCATCTGTAATCACAAATCTGTCCTTTTTCCCAGTATTGGATATTTTGCAGTGTTTGGCTGGGCTTCTGAATTTGAGGAAGAAAACACTTTATCCTATTTTGTCTTCTTATCACTGGAGATATGTTTGATGTAATAAAGTGTGGGAGCTATTCCATATATTCATTGGTCCTCGTTTGAATTGCAAACCCTGATTTATGCCAACTTCCATTTGGGTATATATTTTTTGCTAAGCTTGACTACACTGCAGACTGCATAACTTGGTGTTTAAATTTATGTCTTATTATCATTAGCAGTACTTCGGCAAGGAAACTACCGTTCTTTTTTATTTTTTTTTATTTTTATTTTTATAAAAAAGCATGAATATATCTGTTAAAGTTGATGTTCAGCTTGTATGTCTGAAACTTAGCTTGTGGTGTATTTTATGAAGTTTGAAGTGCTATTTATGCAAGTAATTCGGATACTAGAAAAAATGTTTAAATGACTGCCTAAATTTCTAAGCCTTCCCTCTGGAAATGATGCAGATGTTATTTAATATACTCTATAAAAATCTCATGTATTTCTGAATCTTTTTTACTTCAGGAGAGAGTTAACATTGAGGCAAAATGTTGGAGTTTGGAGTTGTGAGTTTTTTAATGGGTTTTCTGTTCCCATTGGGTTATCTAATTGAATATTTTGCACTTAAATTTGTACAGAAAAAAGCAGTTTCCAGATGTGCCAATTTCCCTCATACACTTAGATGTATTGGAGACCTGCTATAGAAAGATATTTTAGAAACTAGTACAGAACAGAATACTAGTAGATGGCCTGTATTCGAGGGCAGGGCAAACATGATATGTCTGTAAAGGCCAATGTAATATTCTTATGGTTAACACAGGAAAATATTAAATTTCTCAGTGATTGCATGTAAAAATAATTTCTGCTGAAGATTATATGCTTGCAAAGTTCTTGCTATGAATCTCAAATATACACTTGGACTAGTTATTAGGAAGACTGGACTTCAGTTAGGTGGTATTTGTCAGGTGTAATGGAATTTTGTGTTCTACTTTTTGATAAGTGTCTTGGGTTTAAGCCTTGGGAAGAAATTAATTCTATCCTAGTGAAAATGGGACCATATGGTATTCTGTAAAGCCATTTATAGTGCTCTAGAAAAATTCAGATTTTAAAAGGAATTTTTTAAGCTAGATTTTGTCTGTTTTCTCTTTTAATACAACTTGTCAAGGTTAAGCCTACTGTGCCTTTGGACAGATAAAAAAGATGATGAATAGCCCTAAAGTTTAGTTTTGTTTGAACAGCTGCAGAATTTCCTCTAATATGGACAGAAATATCTCTGACTAGAGTGATATTTATTTTCCAAAATAGGAAAGATGTCATTCTTCACTGGAGTGAAACATCAAATAAAACAGAATTTTGTAACCCTGTGTTTGTCTCCTGTTAGATGGTAATAGTGTAAAAAAGCTGAAGTTTCTGCTGCACCACAGAAAAAAAAGCAAAGCTTTTCCATTTCCTTGTGGATAATGTTAAACTCCATTCTTCTAAATTTGGGACATTAATTTTTTCCGTACCCGAGCTTGGGGGAGTGTGAGCTTTTATACCATGTTATTCTCTTCTAATTTATTTAGAAGAGAATGAGAAAAAAACAGGAAATAATACTGTTTTATTTCAGAGATTCTGGAACTGAGCACAGATTGACATTTTGAGGTAGATGTGCTGTGTTGTACCAGAGGCACTGATCCCACGAGCAGCCATGCTGGTACCTGTTTGCAGTGCAGCACACCTGGGCACACCTAGGTCTTCCCTTACTTGGAACTCAAGATACAGGGTGAAAGCTGATGTTCCCATCCTTACAGTTTCTGTCTAAAATGTAGGTCCTTCGGCAGGGAATAATCCTTTTTCCCTGAAGAATGTTAATCATGCAATCTTTTAATACTCTGATTTTTACTGCTATTACTTTGCTATTTTGTTTTTGATACCTGGTGATTGGATCATAAGAGAAAATTTGTCTGCAGCTCTAAATTTGCTCTTTTTTACCCTTAGGATTTTGTTTTCATGACGAGAAACTCTTATGCCCTCTCAGAAAGTGAAGATTAGTAAATAGATAATTATTTGTATTAAAAGATGTTTAAAAACAACACAGCCTGCATTGAGTGATGTTGCAGTTGTTAGGATTGGAGATTCATAATCTGTTATCTGCATGCCTTAATTTTTCCCTTGTGTTTCTTGAACAGGGTGCTGCACTTTTGATGAGCCTCTCAGCTCCTGTGGCTATAGTCAATCAGACGATGACGATCTCAACTGGGATCAGGTGACCGCGCCGATGAAGCCCTCCTTGGGTCAAGGGATGCCATCAGGTTAGTCTTTATTCTGCTTTCTTTCTCTTTGACATTAGGTTATGTGTTTGTCCAGCATTTATTAGCAGTGCTGTCCTTAAAATGCTGCTTCATCTGTGTCTAAGTGGAATACTCAGATTTTCCAGGTGATTTCTGTGAGGGATATTTTGCAAATCAAAGGTTTGGTTTTGTTGCGTGGGGAGTATAAAGGTTTGAAAGAAGAAATAGAAACTTCGTGTCATTGCTGAAGGCTGAAAGAAAACAGAAGGGTGACATGAAATTGAATCTGAAGTAGTACTAGAAACAGGCAGACAGGACTTCGTAAAAAGAAGATAGACTGAGATATTTTCATTGAAAGATACAATAATCAAAACGTGTTATAAAAAGACAGAGAGAAGAAGAGGTGAGTGAAAAAGCAAAGGTATCCCAAAACAAAGGGTCTTGATATTATGCTCACTGAATTTAAAAGGCACTTGTGATACTATTATTTAATCTATTTTTTGTACTGCATGGAGTTGGACCTTGTTCCATAGCAACAACCTGTGCAACTACAAACTCACTCCAGTTATAAAGTCGTTGCCTTACAGTACTTCACCCACAGAAATAGGTAAAATCTTGCCACTGGTTTTAAACTATTCACTAGCCTAAAATTTACCAGTTATTCTTTTTTCTAGTTTTTAGCTAGGCATGTTAAGACTTCCCCCCCATGTATTGATCTCAATTTCCTGGGGTATGATTGCCTGCAGCCCAGCTCATCATCTGCTTTGGCTTTTATAGACTGAGCCTCAAGTGACTATTATCACCTTTTGGCAAAACCAAAAGACCACTAGATAAAATCACTGTTTGTAGCATTGTGGGACTTCTTCTGAATTAGTCTCATGTGTTAGTATAAATTATGTCCATAACACTTAAAAGCATTGCAGATGCTTTTAGCACCGTCCTAGTGTTTCACATCCCTTTCAACGAGGTCTTTAAAGGACACATAATGTACTTAGGTGTTTATATAAAATCTCTTCAAAAGTTGTTATTCTTGAGAAAGTGTTCATCTGTAATTTTTGAGTAAGGGAGTTAGGAAATAGGCACAGTGAATCTTTAGAAGTGACAGTATAAACAAAACGTGAACATATGCATTCATCATTAGTGTAGCAATAAATGTGCTAATGTATGATATGCACAATCAGCCTTAGATATCATTCATTTGTAAAAAAAAGGCTTCCAGTGTTCTTCAGTGTAGATTTACCAGTGTCACTCTGAGTTGTGCATGACATGTTATCTAAGGTTCATGCCTCAAGTACCTTTTACACTTTGTTTCCTCTGGCAAATGCAGGACTCCCAAATTCAGGATGGATGTTCAGTTTATCTCAGTTCTGGCATTTGGATCATGATGCTAGATTGAGTTCATCAACCTACATAAAGGAGGTTCTTTCAAATTCCTTTTTAAACTGGCTTTCACCCAGCGGTCTTGGCATATGCTGCTAAACATTTTCTGAACTGTTTCATTAGTGCTTGATACTGTTGCTCAAGTTGGAGATAGCAGCCCTCTTGGCTAGTGGTACAAGATTTGCATTCTCTTTTTCGGTCACGCCACTGGAATTCTCTTTCTATTCCAAATTTCGTTCATTACTCTCTCCACTTGGAATTTGTGAAAGCAATTGTCGTATGTGATGTTCAGTGTTCCTGGCAGATTGAAGAGATTTAAATCTATGTAATCTAAATAAATTCTCTTCTCTGATGACCACAGGCTTGAAGATTTTTTTTCTCAGTGGCAAGAGTCTAGACTAGGGACTGGCATGTCTATAGAAGGAAAATGATATATGTAATTTTATTTATCAGATGTCATAGTCATAAAACTTGTTTCATATTTATCTTCTTATGTTTTTATCAGAAGTCTGAAATAATGTTCTGATGATCTAGTAGAAGTCTATTTAATTTGGTAACAAGTTTTGTTTACAGTTTAGGGAGTTTTATTTCTGCCCGTAAAGGAAGAGAAACATTCTTTTGGAGCATTGGGTCAGAAGATGAATGAGTGCTGAGTCTGAGGAGAGTTGAGGATATTGGTGCTTTAAAAAGGTCAAAAACCCCTTTGAGAGGGAAAAAATGCTCATTTTTTGCAAATGAGAAGCACTGGGTCTAACGGCACGATTTAGTCAAGTGGTATCTAATTTTTCCTCATAATTTCATCCAGACAGTTTTTTCCTGTTCTTGTTCAAATCATCATCTTAATGATTTTAATTAGTTTTCAGTTAGCCTTAGCCAGAGGGTTATGTGATACACTTAAAAAACGATTTCAAGTAGTTTGTCAGCAGTTTCTGAGCTACATATTTAGGAAGAAATAACTTCAGATGATAATGAATAGAACATCTTAAATTAATGGTTTGTGGGGAATTCTTGGCTTGAAAGCGAAATGCTTTATGCAACAATGTTGTAATACTAGACTGAAACAAGAAGTCTCAGTTCTGTACTCCCTTGTCAGAAGAAAAAATGAATGCACATAACAGTCCTAATTTCAGGCAATATGCTCCAGTGAGTGAGTTGATGCCGATATATAATATTTTTTATAATTTCATGGCAGTCGGGGAAGCACACAAGTTACAGCATTTGATTTCTTTTAATCCACATGAGAGTGCTGAGAGCATAGCTGCACTTCAGATAGATAAATACTTCGGCTTGATATGTTATTTCAGTGGGACAAAAGAAGTGTCATCTAATATTCATGCATATGTGTGCACACTTAAATGTACAATTGACATGTTTGCGAATGTTTGAGATCTTGTTTTAGATGAAAATTACTAAACTGTATCAAAGGTAATAAAAAAAAATCCCAAAGTGTTTCTTATAGTGGACTTCAGTCTCTGTTGGATTGTTACTGTAGCACAGAAATAGAAAGATACCACTAAAGTTAATAGGGTGCTAGTGCTTTAATTTCCTTGATAAATATAAGCATGGCCTTTAATGAGTCAGTATTAATCTGAAATTGTGTTAAATTGACCCAAAAAGTAAGGACATGTATGAATTTCTGTATATATTCATATTAATTAAATAAATGTTGTTAATCCACTTATCTTCTGTTTCAAGTGTCCTATGAGTCAGATGGAGTAAATACTGTTAGGAAGAGCGGCTCTTCCCATTTCTCAGCCTGTCTTCTCCTTGTCTTTCTGTTCCAAGAACGAGTGTTTAAAATAGTGTTCACAACTGTAATTACAGAAGCACTTAGTCATTATTAATGCCATCTTGCATTATCCTATGGAACAGTTACAGCAGTTTGATATTAATGTGTTTATATAATACAGATTTACAGTTACAGCTAACTGTAAGCCCTCTAGTTGCAGCCCAGTAAAAATATCTTCAGAAGAATATGTCCAAACAGTAGCTTACTCTGTTGGCAAGGTGTGGGCTGCAGGAGTGAAAAGAGATCAGGGATGCCCTGTGTTGGGCACCTCTGGGCACAGCCACTGGGCCCACCACTGGGCACAGCTGAGCTCCTGGTGCACCTCTGGGATAGAATGCTTAGGGAAGGGTAAAAGCCAGTGGGAAAAGCTGTCAGAGAGAGAGAAGTGAGAATATGTGAGAGAAACAGCCCTGCAGACATGCAGATCAGTGCAGGAGGAGGAGGAGGAGCTGCTCCAGGCAGTGGAGCTGAGATTCCCCTGCAGCCCCAGGTGAGGCAGCTGTGCCCCTGCAGCCCATGGGGGTCCATGGTGGAGCAGAGATCCACCTGCAGCCTGTGCATGACCCACACCAAGGAAAGGTGGAGATTTCCTGAATAAAGCTGCAGCCCATGGAAAGGAGTCCACACAGAGGCAAATTTTATCACAGGACCTGTGGCCTGTGGGGTCACTGGAGCTGTACATTCCTGAAGGTCTGTGTCCCATGGAAAGAGTTTTTTTGGATTTTTTAGAGATACTTGAGTGTGTTGTGTTAGTTCAGATACTGATACAGTACCACTGACAGCGATGCAATTAGAATTATACGGATTACTCTCAGAAATAGAAATATTGTCAGGAGTCTTCTGTATTTACCCTTTACTGGATACAATTTCTGTTCATGTCCATGTATTTCTTTATGAAATGCTGTGTTCAGTTGTGTAAAATCTTTCCATGGTGTTTCACAGTTCCAGCTGATTTCTAAATGACAGTGGTGTCATTTTTATTTGAGGCAGTGGTTGGTTTAAGATATCTGAGGGGATGTCACTGCATTTGCAACAAGTCACTGGCATTAGCCCTTCATTCATTTAAAACAGTTCAAACCCAAATATAAATCAAATCTTCAGAGGCTGTCATTCATTGTGTTGAAAGGATGTTTCCTACAATGAAGCTTTCTGTGTTTAATACAGTGCTAGTCAAAGCCAGAATGAGAATTCTGTTTATGCTATTTGAGGTGATAACATATGATTTTCATGGCTATATGTGATATTTTGAATGGCCTACTATGCTTATTTGTATTCTGAATAGGTAGTGTTGCTTAATGCCTATGCAGTGTCTGCAGAAAATGCTTATAATGCTTATATTATTGTTTAAAATAGCCTTTTGATACCTAGTAAGCAGACATGCAGAGCTAGCAGATATTCTATAAACAAGGCAGTGATTCAGAGGAGTATTTAATATTATGGAATGTGAAGTAGTTGTGTGAAAAATGTACATTGTTGCTTAATTGTGCATAGAAGAGTTGTGATCCATTTTAAAAGACAGATAAAGTGATCAGTCAGCAAGTGTGACTTTAAGCCAACTGCAGTGTTTTACTGTGTAAAATTACCGTTCTTTGATTTTGTACTTTATCATTAAGCACATTTTAGCACTGCATTGCATTTTTGTTGTATGTTAGCAGGGATACTTCTCTTCTGTTTGCATTCATATTGAAAAGAATTAAATGCATTTCTTACTGTTTCCCCCATATTACTTTAAATAGCTGCATTTTTAATTCATTTGAATGCTATCTCAGGATAATACAAAGTACTATCAAGGTGTGGGAGTTACAGCTTGCTCACTGTGTTAAAGTTGAATTTTTTCATAGGATTTTCTAGAGCTGGAACAGTAGCATGTTAAGCATTTTATTGCACACCCAGGCAATAGCTGCAGCCATTAAGGACATGCCTTTTGGCAAGCAGCTCCAGCTTCCAATTAACTGTGTAAGTTAACACCAGTTGCTGCTAATACGGAGCAGCATGGAGGTCACCCAGAGCAAGGCACCTGAGCAGGGAGCCACAGCAGCTCTGTGCTGCCATGGCTACGGGGCCAGCACTGGAGGGGTTGGCTACTGCAAAAACACACCTAGAGGCCTACTGGGTGGTGCTTAACAGGTCTGTTCAACAAGAATGATGCCACCAACTATGTCTGAGGTGTTGCTTGTTGTATGGATCTTATGGTCATTTCTGTAACTTCTGACCTGATTTAAGAGATTTCAGCACCTGGCACAAATTCTGGGTTTGTTACAAATATTGAGCATCTATCCTTCTTGCAAGGGGAAGTAGATCAATCAGCATCAGAATCCCTCTTTCTGAATCACTGACAGACTATTCCTATTCCTAGGTTGCTTAGTAGGTGAAGTAGACAAATCTTACAGTGTATTTTGCCTGCGTGCCTAAGAGCTTTCAGAAGATTAGTGCTAATGATATACTTAACCCTTTGTTGTAGATATTCTCATATATGACTTTTAGTTTGCACATTTTAGAACAAATGACTTTTCATATGAACCTTGTGGTTTCTGAAGGAATAATACCTGACATAGATGACTGATTTGCAGATTTTCATTTGAATGAACATGCTTTCTTTAGGGTTCATAACTGTAACTTCAGGACACTGGTTTTCTTGTTCTCTTATGCATTCCATCAGCCATCTCATATTTGAGTACAAAATTGAAGAACGTGCTCCAAGTCACGGAAGTAAGTGGGAGATACTATATTGAAAGCGCCAGTAGCTGATAAATGTTCAAGATTTTTGACTGAATTATGATGATATAACAAATTATAGCACTTTTTTAATGTTTGAAGAACTCTCCTCTTCTGTGGAAGACAGACAAAAACTACATGAAAGATCTGGGAAGTCACTGCTGATTACACCAGAGTATTCTCAAAGCAACCTGGAAGATAAAGTTGACTGCTGAGGGTAATTCTGTGTAGCACCATGGAGTGCCAAGCAAGTCCTCCAACCTAATTCATTTACCTTGCTGTGATTACACGTTTCCTGCTGAGATTATATCTAACATCTGCCATCATATATGCTGAGAAGCAGCTAACATAATAAGCTAGACACTGGAGCTGGATTTGAAAATAATTTCTTGACAACAAAAACTTTGAGATAAGAAAGTTCTTTTTTATTACACATCAGAAACCCAGTCTCCCTCCCTTCTTCCACCCATAGTGGAAGATACTATTCTGCTGGTTAGGTACACTAGGTCAGAATCTAGTTTCAGATTTCCCTGCTAAATTTAAAATACAAGTACTCTGAATAATTGGGGTTTTGTTTGTGTGCTTGTTTTTTCTTCCTGGACTCCTCATGATGCGTTCATTAAGAGGAGGTAGGAGTATTCAACAGGAGAGAGGAAGTTAAAGTAAGAGAATCCCAACAGGAGAGAGACAAAGTGCTTCATGTTGTAAAGCCAGTAAAAACATACTTTTTTACAATACTTTGTAGTGAGCTGGCATTTTTCAAGTGGAATATTGTCTGGAAAAGAAGAATGAAGTTACTTAGGGTAAGGGCTCTTAGTTTGAAAAAGACCACGTGAAGAATTCTCTTTCCAGGGGATATGCCCAAGTTTGAGACTGTGGTAATATAAACCAAATAGCACATGCTTTAGTGTAGGCTTCCCTAGGGACTCTCTGTGCTGAAGGGGTGTTACTGCACCCTGCCATGGGTGTCTTACTGAAACCACTGCAGTTTCTGCTCCAGTTTTAGCAGACTTGTATTAAGTACCAACACAGTTTTTGTGCTTGTTTGGCTGGCTGTTTTCTTCTGTTGAAGAATGAAAATACTTCAGCAGTTTGAGCAAAGCTGTGGCCAGTAAAAAGCCTATGAATAAACAGCAAGTCTAAAGATGCTCCTCTAGGAGCTGCACTCACTGCATTGCAAGATCAAGAGAAAGGAGAATAATCAGAGTATTCCTAAATAAGCTTTTTCTTGTTTAGTAATTAATCTACTGGAAAAAAAAGCCTCTTAATTTCTTGCAGTCTTCAGGGCTTTATTTCAGTCTCATGCTTATCCCATTAGATTTCTTCTCATCCATCCTGCCCTTTAGAAACTAATAAAGAGTGGCTCAAAACCTTTCCTTGCATCTGCAGGCTTTAAAATGTGGAACGTGACTGCCTCCATTTCAGGGCCTAAGTCAGCTGTTACCCGAGTTAGTAGTTTATCTTTTAAGAGAGCTCTTCTTTATGACAAGATCATAGTCATAGGCATAGTGAAAATATTAGTGAGCTGGAGACAGACTCCATGACTCCTCTTCAGGACAGTTAAATGTTACAGATTTTTAGGAAATATTTTTTATGTTTTTTTTTCAGAAATGTAAGAGGAATTTCTTGTTTCAATTAGTTTTATGGGAGATTTTTCATACCCTTTGACAGCATTTAATTTGTTGTTAGCAGGTTTGGTTGTGACTATAGGAGGGGCCAAAAGGTCACTGATTTGAGGCAGAGGTCATTAAATGCTGCATGTGGCTTCAAATCCTCCCAGATGTCTACACTTTTTGGACTTCTGCTCCCAAGTTGAGGAAAGTCATGTGAGAGTTGTGTGAGAGTTCGTCATGTGGGAATTGTGGCGGCAGAGATACTTTAGTGCACAAGCAGAATGGATGGATTGGTTTTTATTTTGTATGTAAGTCTTCTGATATCTGAAGCAATTTGATTTCCCAGAATTTCAGACAAAGTCTTAATCCTTCATAGTCATTTACAGAACTCAAGAGTCAGGGAAGAAGCAATTACATGAACTTCATGAACTGAATTAAAGAGCTTAGTACTGTTTTTCTCAGTGTTAAAGCAATATACTTATTTCCCTCACCAGCTGACATAATGCTTTCTCGATCTAGAAGTCACATTTCCAATCAACTGCTTTTCAGTAGCACAAAGGAAAAAAAAAATGCTGTCTGGACCTCATTGAAAATGTAATGATGTACACAGTCATTTAATGAGAAAGCAGGTGCAGGTAATCATCCAAGTAATAATGTTGCAGCAGCTAATAACATCAAATAGTTGCGATAATTGCAAGCAATCGATCAGTGTTCTGTGCTTCTCACATGTAACAGATTGGAAAAACACTTTTCAATACACATGTATTCATGTTAGAACCTGGAAGCCACAGATGTACTTTCCTCACCAGTAGCTCCATATACTGTGATTTTGCATTAAGTTCAAGTATGTCTGTTTAAATTTTTCCTATTGCATTTTAGAGGGGAGGAACATCCTTCTGCCCAGTTTGAGGTCCTGATTCCCCCATAATCTTACAGTCTTTACCTGTTCTATATGTCACAGTCAACTCTTACGTCATCCTGGTTTCTGCTGGAGCATCGTGTACGTCCCAGTGTCCTGCAGGAGGTTTCTCCCAGTGCCTGATGCAAGTGCAGCTGAGCACGGTGGCACCAACCCCAACTCAGGAGTCAGGGCTTGTTCTTCCCAGCTTGTTCTTCCCAGCATGTCTCTCTCCTGCAGTTACACAAGAAATAGATCAAAGACATAGTGACAATGGGATGATCCTTAATCTATTCCCTTACTTAAATGTTCAGAGCTACAAAAGAAACGAAGGGAATGGAAATGTGCTAGGGGCAAATTTCTTTTATGCCAGGCCTGTGTGATAAGGCCACTGCTCAAAGAAGTTCAGAGATGCTTCTTTCTGAAGCTTTTTTACATTCATAGCTTAAAGGTGCAAGGAAATGATGAGAACCTAAGTTGGTCAGGAGCCCTCTTTGTGCATGTGGGCTGTTGTAGAAATTAATCTGTAGAAGAGAAATTTACATTGGTCAGGCATTTGAGAAGGCTCTGGGAGGAAAACAGAAGGTGAAGAGAAGCAGGTCCCTGCTCCAGTCTTTTATGTCTGAAGTATTTTAGCAGTTTTCAGTTAGTAGGAAACAATGGCAATTACTGTTTGAGTGGCAGACAGCACATACACAGTGGCTCTCACACCTTATGAAAGGGCTGCTTAAAAGGGTGGTGTCATGATTTCTTACAAGTGGTACCCCAAGAAGAAACTGAAAGAGAGGACAGGCTTTCAGAGGAGGATTCTGGCCTTGTCTGTATCCCAGATAAGGAAGGCTGCTTCTGTAAAAGCTAGCAGGGGATCTGAGGAAAGGGAGGTAAATCTTCTGCTTTTCCTGGCATTTCCTAATGAAGTTTCCTTACTAAGCAGCCGCACATTAAATGGAACACCTTTGGAAGATCCAGGATGGTAATTGGTGAGGGGAGATCAGCTGGATATTGTGCACGTGCTCTTGAGCTAGTGCCTCTGGGAACTGATTAATCTGAAAAGCATCAGGCAGGACTAGGTGAAGATGTTACCCGTGTTTTGGAAGCTCACTGTGTAGCAGGAATAGAAATGATTATGTGTCAGAAACAAAGAAGTCATCCTGTTCTGGAGCAGATTTGATCAGCAACAGCATCAAGTTCCCTTCATGAGTGTAGAGTGTGCTATGTGAAATTTAAGGCAGCGTGTGCCTTGAAAAGAAAATTTACAGTGGAATAAATTGATATACCATGTATAAAAAGATATGCTGTATCTTTCAGTGGTCACGTAGGTGTTACATGTGCTATGGTGTTCTTGCCATGTTTAATTTTAGTGTGAGGCACATTTGTGAAGGCAGAAAGATGTTTGGAGAAATTTCAATTCGGGCATTTTACTTACTTGGCATGCAAAATGGAAGCAGCTTTATGAGTGCATGGCAGATTTTTTCCCTGCTTTTTAGTATAGAAGTAATAACAATTGTATAATTAGTAAGAATTTAATTATTATTTTAGGTACAGCAACGAAAAGCTATATTTTGCCAGAACATATTGTAGTGCCTCTTGAAGTTAAATTACCCATGTTTTAGTGTGTCTACATCCAGTTGTATGTTTAAGTTAAAATAAAACATTAAAACAGGTAATTTTAACTTCTGTGATAGTCTGTAAAGAAGCAAAGTTAAATTGGAAAAAGAAAAAGCCATTAGAATGTGCACCTTTAATAGATAAAGTCAATTATTAGTATATCTGCATGTAAAAACCAGATTTATATTAGGTGTAGTCTTCACCACTGCACAGCACCAGCAGGATATCAGTATTTCTGTAAAGGTACCCATCTATGTTAATTAACTTTGTCCAGCCTCCCCTTTGGTTTCATCATTCTTATCTCCTCTTCAAGCCTGAATGTATTGGAAATGTCTCCAGCTCTGAGCTGACATTCTCTGTAATATTATGGTTCGGAATCAATGCAGCCCTTTCTACCAAGTTATTCTCCTTTAGAGATGAAGTGGAGGTCAGTTTTGCTAAACTGCAGTGATGTTCTGACTCAACAGCAAGTGGGTCATAAAGAAATTGTCATAAAAATGTTTTATTCCTGGAATCTGAAATCTACAATTGTTATGAGATACTGAAAGGTATTTAGCAAAGCACATGTGAAATTATCCTGACAGAAATAAAAAGTTTTGTGGGTTTGTTTCCGATTAATGAATTTGCCTTTAAATTTCCCGAAAAGAGCTCCTCTGAGATGTTGATTAACCCATATTGCTGTCATTCAAATGAAAATACTCCTTTGGAAGAGCTACTAATGCTACTTTACCACATGTAATATGGACATAAAAACGTGTAATGCAGTGATGCTGCTATTTATCTTTTGTATTTGTCAAATAAAGCCTATGCTATGTAATACAGCATAAAGAATATAGAAAATGCTTTGGTATAATCTCAGCTTGCCTAATTTCTTTCACTGGTGAATCTTTTTCATACTGAAAAGAAACGCATCTGAAATCATGTAGCCTGAGGCCACTATTTTGTGTTGTAATAGGTAGGCTACTTTTATGATGGTATGAATTTCCTTTATTTTCTTTTTAAGAACCTTTCGGTATTGTGATAAGGCTGAAGCCTAACAGAAGCTCTAATTTTTGTACTGAGGTTGTTAAGTGAGAGATCTTAGTAATAGAAGCAAACTATAATTGCCAAAACACTTAGTTTTGTTACTTTGAGATTCTGGAGTTTTGTTATTTCAAGATTCTTTTCTTGTTCTGTCCTGTACAGTTCATGTGCCATTCTCCCTTCCTTAGAGAATATATTTATTTACAAGAATTTTATTCTCTCATCCCTCTGTTTTAATCTCACTATGTGCATGAGATTTCTGTGTTCAGAAAGTATTCATAGTGCCTCTCTAAACTGTGCTGAATCCTCTAGCCACACAGAGACTTTACATTTTATATCAGCTGTCATGTTTGTTTATTGTGTGCCAAATTTCTCTCTTTGCCACCTCTAACTCTCAGTGCTTTTTCTAAGCATTGTTATTTTTCACAGGTTCATTTCCTAGGAAAAGCTTTGTTGGTGTACTGCATTTAAACATATCAATGATGCAGAGTCTAGGGAGGCACAGACTGCTAAATTCCCTAAAGGATTCTGGGATATCCTTTTTTAGCTAATAGTTCCCTGAGCTTTGCTTTGCTTTGCCTATTAAAATGTGCTCCTTTATGTTCTTCCTCATTTGAAGCAAATTTGATGGAACACTTGAAGATAGGTCTAGAAAGGCAGAGACATTAATATTTATGGCTGTGTGTGTTTTGACTCCAGAAGGGCTGACTGGCAACTGGATATAACCAAGTTGATTTTCAATGCATCTGCTGAGCCACGGGATAGTCTGAGCAGGGTAGTTGCCTTCACTTTGAAACGAACACATGAAGAGATTGGGTTTTGCTTGGCTTCTGCCTGCACAGGTGCATTACTCATATTCAAGATAAAGAACATTCATCTGCTTTTTTCCAGGGCATTCCTCAATCCTTTGGTACCTAATGCAAAGCTTCATAATACCTGCCTCTTCTGTGTCAAGATTAAACTGTGAAAAAGCATGTCTTCAGAAAGTGATAAAAGTTTTCGGCACTTTTTTGGTTGCTAATTAGGTGCAAATAGCAGATAGCACCAAGTTTTGCCCTCATCTGATAGTCTTTGTCTGCAATTCTATAGTTTGTAATACATGACACGTTAATTATAGCATGGTAATTAAAATGTTAGTTACTGTTTTTCTTTGTTCAGTACATTCTTTGTTAGGGTGTCAAAAAGTATTTTGCCTCAAATAGTCTTACAGTCTTTTACAAGAGAGTATCTCATAATTGGAAATAGAATTTCTAAGTAAATTTTAATTTTTTTTAATATAAATGTTTTATTATAATAAGACAACACTTCTTAATGGAAGTTATGAGGACAGCATGCTTAAAATTTAGACAAGATGTTAATTGTTAGTAATGACTAAAGAAACCAACATTGTGTCCAAGGGGGGCTTAAGCATAATTCCAGTTAATCATGTCCATTACTGCCATGGGCTTCACCTGAACCTTATTTCCTTATGCTAGGCTAGATATGTCCAAATGCTCACAACTAAATTATGCTGCAATGTACTTTAGGAGTATAAGTTTGTCATTCTAAATAATGACGAACGTTTGCAGAGTACATGATACAATGATTTTTATGTGTCACTCTTTCCTCGTGCTCTCTTACTGCTCATCCCTCTGCCTTCACATCCTTTTTCAAGAATAACAAAGACAGAGTAGCTTGTTCTGTACAGCTGTGTTACCTTAATTTGGGGGATTATATTTATAACTCTCTTACATTGCAGAAATGTAGTTTTACTTTGCAATTCCACATAGCTTGTATTTTTACTTTGAGTCTCAAATGGGAATACACTTCTAATTTTATTTAAGCTCCTTTGGGAGCATGATTTTTTGTGTGTTTGTTTTTGTTTCTTTACAATGAAAGACACTACATGTCTTAATAATCTGTGTTTTCAAACAACAGCACTTTTCGAACAGATGTATTACTTCTGGTCAGTGAGAGTGGAATACTATGTTTCTTTTAAAAAAACCCAACCAAAAAGCCATAAAACGATCCCCCCAGCTCCAGTAAAACAAACCCTGTCTTTAAAACTCTAAATTAACTACTTTCATATAAACAAATTTATAATGAAATAGTGTATTATTTAAATACTGGTGTATGAAATATAGAACAGTTATTAAATGTACCACACATATAGCTAAAGGGAAAAAATTCAAGGCAATAAAATTGTGTGCTCCATATGGCTGGGAGTATTAGCTTTTCTGCCTCTATAAAGCTTAGTGGGTTTTGGTGGTGTTTTTTTTGGTTTTGGTTTTGGTGGGTTTTTTTGTTGGTTGGTTTTTTTGTTTGGGTTTTTTTTTTGTTTTGTTTTTTTTTTTTGGTGGGTTTTTTTGACTTCTGGAGGACAGGAAAACACTAACATAGCTTCTAGATTGTCTCAGACTACCCTTGTTTAGGTAGCCACTATCTCCCCAGGGCTTCTTTTGTTTTGGGCACAGGCAAGATGCCAGCTGCTGGAACAGGCTGACATCAGATCCAGCCTGATATTGCCACAGTTGAGGTTCCTGCAGTTCCCCTCTGTATTTTGCAGTATTTCTGAATAGAGCCAAGAGAGGAACCGAAATGTTTCTCAGAGTTAGTGCTCAAAGATACATTCTGCTTGGAGTTCTAGCCTTTTTTTTATTATCTACATAATACTGTAAAGCACCACTTTGTTGTTTAAGGATGCCGGAAACTGAAAACTGTTTTTAAGTGTAGGAAATTAGGTCAGAAGGAAGACAAGGGAGTACACATATTGAGTAAGATGATCTGGGAGAAAAGAGCAAATACAATATGCATCTGGAAAAGCGTGCTTAGAAAATAAGAAAATAGGAAAAGTACATACTTATTTTATGGTCTTGTGGTAGGTACTGTCTGTCAGCAGCCGTCCTTGAAGTCTAGTTCAAGACACCATCCAATTTATAAATGTTGTCTCATCTTGTGCTGGGAGTCAGAAGAATCTGTGCTGGAAGCAGACAAAGATGATGTTGTGGTCTGAGCAGGCAAGTCTGTAAATTGTGCTCTGTGGTCAGTAAAATTGGTAGCTGCTGGAACAGAATTTAGAAGGCAGGGGATGTTTCAAAAATGAAATATCCAATAAGATGTTGGAAGACTGTATGTTAGCATTCATTCAAGTCTAATGCATACTGAAACTCTCAGAGCAGTTCTTTTGGGTATTTTCCGGTAGTTTCTTTTTTATACTAAAGCAATATAAAGTTGAAATGAGGCTTTCTGGGTTATGTCAAAGGAATCTACCTCTCTTCATTTTGAAATGGAGTGGAATAGCTCCTGCTTTTAGAAGCCTTTTGCAATTATGCTAAGCATTCACCTCCTATTTTCGTGTAGTTTAGGATATCCTTTGAAAGAAATGTGATAGGTAGGTCATACTGCTGTTACTTTCTGTGTTGGAGGTAGGGCCTATCCCTTCATCCCTGTCAGTTTTCCTGGTCTGTCATTAGCATGAGATCTGTGAGTGCCATATTTTTTTTTTCCTAACTTAGATAAAGGATCAGCATTATCAAGGTAGGGATAGATTTCTTGCATAAGTTAATTTCTTGCATAGATAGATTGCAGATAGATTTCTTGTATAATTTCTTGCACTGAAATTAATCAAATGCCTCTCTCTGTTACACTGCAAACATTAAAATGGGATGGAAATGTTTAGCTTTGCTGTAAGTGCTTTTGCAGAAGACCTGAAGCAATAGCTCTTTGTTTCAGTAAGTGCTATCTCACATAACAGACAGGATTTGTTAAATATCAGTGTTGCTTAGGATTTCAGTTATTTCCTAAGGTTTGTACAACCGGAGAGGAAATACAGACATTACAATTATTTCCTATGGATTAGCTAAGATGAAGCCTAGTTTTCAAGGGGTAGTTTCACACATGGTTACATTACCTTGAGCAACACCTTCCTACCACTGTTAGGGAGCAGCAAGGGCTCACAGGACAGAAACAGGAAGGCACAGTATAGATGTGTGAATCACTTTCAGTAGCAGAATGGATCTGTAGGGCTTAAAGAGCAATTTTGGCTGGCTGATGTGGAAGAGATTGTGTATCCGTAATAGTTCAGACAGTTTTGGCCATTTAAAAAACAATTGCCTTTGACTTCAATAAAATTTTGTACCTGCAGAAGCTAAAGGTTATGCATTTAAGAAATGTCTCCTGAGAAAAGACCTTTTCTTTCTTCTGTCAGCATGATCTTTTTTTCTGTTTGTTTAGCAAAACTGAAAAATAGTTGATTCCTGTTTTAATTAAAGCAAGGGGGGAAAAGCCCAGAAGAAGGTGTTAGTATCAAGCTGTTTCCTGTTAATCAACCAATCAAAGTGTATTCCCCTACTGAAAGTTGATGACCTCGATATCTTTTATGCCTGCTAATGCCAAATAGTGCTTATTACTTTGTGGTAAACAGTTTTTTCTGTGCTGCTTCTATTAGTAATAATGAAATAGTAAAACATTTATAAACAGCTTCAATGCACTTGGTTTCAACATATCTGTCAAATAAATAATAATACATTGCAAGCTAAGTATTTGGACTCAGTACTAAAGGAGTTCATTTCTGCTTTTCAGGAAGCAAGAAAATTAATTAAGGACATAGTAACCATGACTAAAAATTGCTATTTGTTTTACTTTTCAGAACAAAATGAACTCTGTATGTCACGTTTGTGGATGCTGTGTCCACATTTCTGTTTCAGTTCTGTGTGAACTGACAGTTCCTGTCCCTGTTTCCTGCCTGTCTTCTTGCATAGTAATGTAGAAGCTTGTAAATAGGAAAACCAGGGCAAGGGTTGAGAAAAGTGACATTGATCACTAATGACTATTTGGGAGAATCATTTATCATGCAAGATAACTGCAAACAGCTCATAGCATGGCCCTCATAAGCAAGTTTCTCATTAGCTGGCAGTAATAAAATTTACACTCTTATTTATCCAAAAATGTCAAATGTTTTTTTTTCCAGAAACGAGTAACAACTCATAACAGCCAGGAGGCTGTGGGGTGTCCTGCATAATTTACAGACAATCTAATTGACCTCTGCAGGTTAAGTGACTCACTTGAGATAATGAAAGAGTGGCAGAATGTGAAATAAGGATGGGAAGTACTTAAGCTGGTTTATGATTCCTAACATGATGCCTATATTGCCTTCAACACCAGAACACGAATGCTGACTTAAATCTGCAATCTCAAACTTCCATTGAAATACAAAAAACCTTTACTGAAGTTGGCACTGGTAAAATACAAACTTTTTATAATGGATGTTTGCACTTAGCACTGAGTGATTACAAGAAAATGCACCAGACACAGGGAATGTATTCCTGCATGAGATGACAGATGTTGATGTTGCTTAGAATGTGTTGTTATCTTTCTCACTCCAGTAGACTTCCAGGTGGAGTTTCTCTTTATATTAGTGCAAGGCTGGTAGAAGTCCTTCTTATTCTTCAGGGAATTTTGTTTCAGAAAACCTGAGCTACTCCTCTTCAGCCTCTGCTCAGAGACAGAATGCTGTATGAGTGGTCAAGTGTGAAAGTTCCTCTCGTGATTAATTTTACTCTGCAGTAATATATAAACTATAATATTCTGATATGACTTGCCAACAGTACTAAGTATATTTTTTTAAAATTTCTAAGTATTGTCAGGTGATGCAGATTTGTTTTCAAGATTGCTTTTGAAGAGATAGAGATTTTCGTTGGCAATTGAAATTTCTAAGTCTCCCATTTGCAAGGCTTTCATTTTAAACACCAAGTCACAGTTAAGATGTACATGGGCACTAGTCATGCTTTTCAGCGTCTTTGGGGATGATTAGTATGATTTGGAAATCCCTTTTTACCTAGGACGAATTTAACAATTTTGGGAATTAAAATCTGTAGCATGTTTATGTGAAAATCTGTGATAAAACAAAGCAGAAGGCTATGGAAAATTATGTAAGTGTAGAGCTTTAAGTAGATGGTTCAAAATTATTTCCACTGGATTTTCTATAAAATGCCAACTATTTTAAAAATAGTGAATGTTTATATTGTTCTGTTATTATATTAGCTGAGCTTTCATGACACATCCAGCCCTAAAATACTACTTACCTGTGCTACTGAAGTATCAAGAGTCATTGTTAAGTAATTACAGTAATAAGTATCCATTTCCTCTTATCCTCAAACAACTAAAATAAAAGTCTATAGCTGCTGTCCTAGCTTAGACAGATGGAAAATCACAAAAATTAGAATGACTTCATGTTTTATGCTGCAAATTTGTAAGCAAAGACAAGCTGCAGGGAAATAAGAGTTTAAATTTCCCCATGGATATAAGCTAAATATTAGAGAATTTTAGTTATTTCTGGAGATAAGATCTCTCTTGAAGTATAAACAATGTTTCTAAGTATTTAAGCATGTGTTATGTTGTTATAGGGAATAACATACTTTCTACTTTTCTCCTCATGCTTGATTAAAAAGTAATTTCCTAGTAACGATTTATTTGAAAACCCTTAGGCAACATTTTTTCTCTGAAAATCTTCAGTGTTTTGTTTCTTTTTTAATGGACTGAACTAATGTTTCACTCTTAAAAAAAGAAAACCATCTTTTTAGATGCCACAAAATGAAAAGAATGCTATAGAGAATAACCAAAGTGCTTGTATTTTGGCTCAGTCACTATTTTTCCATCTGCTAGAAAATAATTTGAGATTTTAAAGGTATGAAATACTATTTTTGTTGTTTAATGCAGAATTAAAGTCAGTACACCTAAAGAATACTTTTCACACGATAATTCAGGGCCAATAGGTAACTGAGGGTTGTAAGGATGTGAATGCCTCCTGTGGTTTTAAGACCCTGATTGTGTGCTTGGATCAGGTATATGCTGCTGTTTGTAGAATTGTACTTACTTCTAATGAAGTTCAAAGGCTTCATCTACCATGTAGCAATGTTCCTGGCACCTGGGACAAACCAGACAGTACAAATGCTTGTGTACATGATGCACCTGTATTTTTAGAAACTATGATAGCTGTATCCGCCATTAATAGAAATTAAAGAATCGGGATTCAAGGCAGAGGAAACAGCAAGGTTCAACAACTAACTCCTTTAGTCTGTTAATATATTAAATGTCCCTTCAAACTGATGTTGTTGAATAATGAAAGGAGGTTGGGTTGTTGAATATTTGGTCAGAAGGAAGGTATGCAGGGAGATGATGAGGAGAAAACCAAAAGGATTGATGAAACTGGCATCCCTGATGGAACAAAAAGCTAAGTAGAGTGGGACAGGACAAGAAACTTCAGAAATTTAAAGAAAAAGTAAGACAGATAAACTGTGAGAATCTTCTATTAGTTTTTGTAAGTGTAAAATAAATGCCAGTAGTTGTTAAAAATAATAACACTGGGAATTAACTACAATAAATGAAACAAAAAACAAACCCAAGCCAACTTATCCTCTCATATAAATCCTATCTTTCCATAAAATTTTTTTTTCAGCAACTCTAGTTTTCAAAAGAACTAGGTTTTGTAGAATTTTATTATTTTCCTAGTTCTTTGTTTCCTCCTCTGCTCTTTGTTCTGAAAGATTGGATAACAGTAGTTATTATGGACTAGTGTTGATGAAAAGTTACTCAGAGGGTATCAAAGCAGCAATTTTTTAACCAAGTGGAAAGATTTCTAAATCAGTGAAACAGGCTTATAAATTGTAACATTTAAATTCATCTTGTTTGAAAATATTCAGCTGGGGAAAAAAGAGCATTCTAGAAAAAACAAAGATTATTCCTGTCTACTTGCTTGAGCTGGACTTGGTGAGCTGTAGGTCACTCCTGAAGTATCCATTGTCAGAATATACTACAGAAATTTTGTCCCTGACTTCTGACAAAACCAAGGCACACATAACACATTCTTCTCATCTGCTAAAGCAGGTTGGACATGAAATTATTTTATGTTAGCAATATTGCCAGACCATACAACTCTAGGAAGTTCTGGATGAAGTTTTTATTCTAAAAAGGCAGTAAGAGCTTATCTACCATTGACCCTTTTCAGTCACTGCTTTTTTACTTTCCTGGTATGACCTCTCTGAATTTTATTACTGAAATACATGAAAAGGTGACAGACTTATTAAAAGATGAGAGGAAGCAGTATATTTGTAAGACTGGACTGATTAATTCTCACTGACCTCCATTACAATAATGATATCAACCAATCCACCTACTGAAATGATAATGAAGTAGAAGTAATTAGGGTTTAATAAAAAATCTCCCTTAAATTATTCTTTCAGGAAATTAACTTACATTCTGTTAAAGCTTAGTGAGTCTTGCCTGCTGTCTCATGACAGGCCTTATCAAAAATGATGAGCAAAGAGTAGGAATAGCCTAGATGGATTTATCTAGTAATAGTTCATCATATTGCAGTGTCTGTTGAGTTACAATCTCCACAAAAAATCAAGTTTGAGTGTTATGAAATGGGTAATGTTGCTGCTTAACTGTAATTTTTTTTTTTAATAAGTACATTTCAAAGGATGAAAAAAAATTCCTCTGTATCTCAAGAGACTTATGTAAGGGAGTAAAAAGAGGATTCATTTTCAACAGACTTCTTTAGTTTAAAAAGTTAGTGTACACTTGAAACAAAATGCAAACAGTGGTGCTCAGTTTCCTGGGCATTAGAGGTAATTCACTGTGTGCATAAACAGCATTCAGTACATATCTGTTTGTTGTGCTCCACATAGCAACTTCTGTGTCTCAGCAGGCATTTCAGAAAGTATTTAAAATATCCCCACGCTTAAAGGAATATCTTTACAACAATTTTTATTCAAATGCTTTAAGTGTGTTCTTAAACCTCAGTCTCTGAACTTACAGATTCCTGATTGTGCAACATGTGAAATACTGAGATCTGCTAGCTAAGTGTGCATTCACTTCCCACTAGACCATTCTCCATTTTCCTCCTGTGTACAGCAGATGATAAGAAGGAACAGAAGAATATGACAAGAGAAATAAAGACAGAGTGAGCAAGTGGGCAGTCTTAGTGTTAACAGAGCAGACTTAGCAAACAATCCATTTTGCCTCAGGATCTGGGCTTTTCAGTGTGCTTCAGAGTGGGTGTTTTCTAAGGGATGGTTTTGTTTATAGTCTATTTTCTACCTTTTCTGAAGGAGGGACTTAGGACTCTTAAGGAAGCTGGAAGAGTGGGCTTCTATTTCAAAACTTAAAAAACTTTGTAAGTCAACTTACAAAGTAAAGTAACTTTAAATGTATTTACAGTACCATATCTGCCATCAATTTTTCTAATAATTATTTTTAATTCTTATTTTATTGTTTTTTTCAACTTGATCTCCATTTTGGTTTGAATATATAGCTTGGATACTATATATATGTACTGTATACAAAGTACTGTCAAACATACATAAATAACACTGAAAAATGGGGGCTATATTATTTTTGTCTTGACTAAGTGTTAGAGTTGGAGGTATTGCTTGTAATCATAGCTGATTAAAAAATACCTGTTTAGAAATGAAGTTTGAGTGTGTTCATTTCTGCTGCTGATATGATTTCCTTGGCAAATTATTCCTGACCTGATTGCAGATAAGTCTTTAATATTTGGTACATTTAGTTAAAACTTCACCAATAAAACACTTAAAAATGTTGACAGAGTTCACGTAGCCAGGCTTCAAAGGATCACAGCAAAAACTCCAGGAGAATGAACTGCAAATTTAGTTCAGTAAATCAAACCAAAAAAACCACATTAGATTAAATAATTCTAGGCAAAATAAAAAGGCAACATAAAAAGGCAACAAGTGAGGTGAGAGACAATAAATGCTACAGTGTCTCAAGTAAAGCCAAGTTGCTTGCCTAAACATGAAATTATGTCACTAAGTTTTGAATTTCTGCTTTTGACACAAATTTTAGTCCAAATGAAACAGAAAGTATTCATTTTACTGTAAAGGATAATTGAGCTAGCAGTTATTAGCTGTAAAGTTTTCATTTTCCTTTAATATTTTAATGTAATCTGTTTTATGATAATGTTTTATAATAAAATTTTTGTCCCATAAAATTCTGTTGTAGTATAGCTTACTTGGTTATATGAAGCAGGCTTTGAACATAATGACAAAAGGTCTGTAGTACCTCAGAAAATACATTAATAAAGGTTCATGTTTGCAGACAAGCAACAGAAGTTTAATGGAATCGAGATTTTAACTACAGTCAGACACAGTAAATATGTCAGTTTGGAAGCTGATTTTTTCATTAAATGTTTTAAATGCAGAACCATCACCTTGTGAGTGGTTTGACAGGCACCTGAACTATTGCCTACCCTGCTTGTTTTCGTGGTTACCTTGGTACAAAGCTCAGCTTAAGGATGCCTGCTTGTACACAGCAATGTGCTCTTAATGGTGGGGACCAGAAATAAGAAGCTCTTGATATAGAACAAGTGAGGATGAGGATGCCAGGCCAAAAAGACTGCAGAAAAGAGTAGGGTGATAGAAAAATATTAGTTTCCTAGTTTTTGTTCGACTGATACGCAGTTAAATCCATAGGATTCTTACTGTTCTGTCCAAGTTTTGGCCTAGAAGCTTTTAAATGTAAGATGTAGTCAACAAAGAAGAAAAGTGCAAAGCATTTGTTTTCTTTTAGATCGGTTTCTGTTTGATTGTTCTTTATTCTGCAGCCTATTTTAAATACATATAAACACACATTCCCCTTTCATGGTAGTGAAAATACTTATTTATCCCTCTTTTACCTTTAGAATCACTCATGTGCCTGAATATTAACTTCTGGATTAAATTCTGGGCTAAAAAAAAAGTTAGGAGTTCAAGTCAGTGTTGTCCATTTTTTTTTTTTGCTTGAGCACTGCTACAAATCCTTTCATTTTCTTGCAGACCATCAGCCACCTTTAGTATAAAATTTAATTTTTGAGAATTGTGTGTGCTTTAATACAATGACATTTTAATTAGCAATTTTTAATAAAGCTTTGAAATGCCAGGTTCCTGCAATAGCAGGATCTCAGAACTCCAGAAGGCATCATGCAGAAATATTATGCCTGTACCTTCTGAATTTTTAATCCTATTGAAGACAAATTAAGTATATAAGTGCTTTCCTGAATGGTACTTAAGCACATCATTAAGCCCTTCTGTTAATTAGAGTCTTATGCTTTCCCTTTTTGAAAAAAACCCACCCTGATTCTGTTGTTCTCTTGAATGACAATCTCGGTTCCTGGGATTGTGCGTCATAGATATTGGAAGGCTTATTTCAGTGATGAATCAGGCCCAAATTAATATCTTTTATGCATCTCTAGCAGGCTAGAACTTGAAAATAAGTACATTAAACAGTATCCTCCATGGGACTGCTCAGGCAAAAAGCCCAACATGAAGTTCATTTGGTAAATACGTTAACTATTATGTACACCAGTTAAATGATTTAGAGATATTTTCTTCTAAATTTAAGGTGGATACAAGTGGAGACAACTAGGACATAGAAAATAGTCATAGTAGTACAAGACTTAAAACCAGTTCCATCTGGGGCCTGGAAAAAGTCTCTTTAAAAGAATGAGGAGCAAAATTCCCATTTTATCAGTGTGTAAACGGCTTTGGGAAGTCTGCCGGTTACCACAGTGAAGGCAATTACTGTGTGAATAAACACAGATAAATTGGCAATCTGCACAGTATTCATTCTTGGTGATGGAGTTTGTGACGTAATCTCTTCTAGATAAGAGCCTTTAAAGATAGACTGTGCTGTAGTGGTTGCCATGTGAAGAATAAAATAGCCAACAATAGTGGTTTTTCTTCTTCCTACCAAGAAGGTATTTTTTGCAAAAAGATTTTATTTTAGAGCTGATGTTATGTTCAATGAATAGTTTAATATGTTCTTTAAGGAAAGACAATCTTTATGCTTTAAATATTTCTTCTAATTTGTCATGTAGTGAAACTCTTCCACATAACTTACACATTGGATAACAACTACCTCTTTAGTTTTTATTTGCTTTAGAATTTAAAAATCAGGTAGGAAAAAACAATTCTGAATTCTCAAGATATGTAATTATTTTCTTTGTCATTGCTAAGTGTAGCAGGATCCCTAAGAGGAAATAACCTAAGTGAAATATGGCTTCAGATACCAATTTGTAGAAAATGCTGTCAGCTGCTTTTGTGGCAAAGGTATAAGTGCATTTAAAAATAAAAAAAGAAAGAAATCGAGAAATGGTGGTGTAGTGGGTCTCTAATTCCTGTACAAAGCCCAACTAAGGCAATATTCCAAGCTGATAAATGCACACGCAGGTATAAATCTTGGTGTAAACTAGAGTTAAATTTCATTTTAAAAGCAGACTGAATTTGTGGGGATAGGGGAGTTGTTTGGTTTTGATTTATTTAAGATGGAAGTAATAGCCCCAGCTGGATATGCTATTCCATCAGTTTTAAAGTTTTCATATTGATACAGTATAGGTTGACTAAAGTGTATAACTTTGCCTGCAGAAAGTGCAGTAGCTGATAATACAGTTTAAACTGTCCTGTAATTGCCATGGGGTGCATGTGTGTGCCTTTGTGCTGCTATAACAATGATTTCCTGTGGGACATGAGCTCAAGAGTAAAGGTCCTGAGCCATCCTGTTGCTCATCAGTGAAACACAAGCCCTGATGTGCTTAAAATTTTACTCAGCAAGTCTTGTCTAAGGTCTCTGAAGTGTTTCTGAGGAAGAAAAATGCTGTGAATACTAATCTGAAGTAATTTGTAGTTTAACTGGCGAAGAAAGCCCACTACTTGTGGTTTGGAGTCTCAGTGAGTGATTCAATTTAGAAAAACAGAGCATAAAAGTATGTTTTAGGGAAGCCACTCTGATTGTAATTATACTGGTGAGCTTCTAATTTCTGAGCAAGATTCTTTATGTGGAAGTAAAAGAATTGAAGCGACGCATGGCCCATGCTAAGGGAGTTGTCAGATGAGTGTATTGAACAGATGAGACAAAGATGGGTGCTTTGATTCAAAAGAGGAGGGTAGAATAAAAACAAAACAACTCCACAGATATACAGTAGATGACAATGCAATGTTTAACCTACTCTTTTGAGTAGATAAGGACGATTTCTTGTAAGTTATCTTTATTCACACTTATGAATCCAGGAGTAAATCACTCCAGTAACAGAAAAGACCTCGAGGCCAATATACTTCTAAAATTACTTATATGTCCAGCAGGATTTCAGAAGGCTCTCTGTTATTGCAGGATTTAGTGCCATAGACAATACAGTAGTTGTTGTTTTCTGCCTTACAATCTGTGAAAAACTGTCAGACATTTGAGTGCAATTCAGAATGCCAGTCATTTGCATGTGATGTGTTACTGCAGATATTAATTGTTGCAGCAACTTAGTAGCAGTTTACACACTTGATAGTATTATGATGGCAATTTGCCTTTATTGGTAGTTAGGAAATTAGTAATGGCAGAATGGTTTCCAGAAACCACTTTGTGAAGAAAGTACAATGACAGTTAGCTTTTAAATGAGAAGTAACCTACTGCTTGGGTGATCTAGAACTGGAGGAGTATACCTAGGTGTGATCGTTAGCCAAACATTAACCTAGCAACCTAAAGCTGAAAGAAAATTGTATCTCTGTAAAAGTTGTAAAGCTCACTGTCTTAGGGCCTTCAGAAGCTTTTTATATTAACCTCTGTGTTTAACAAACCTTTCAGCCTGTCGCTGGGAAGCGAGAGGAATACCAGTAGCACTTAACCCTGTTCTTGGAGATGGTCCTTTTCAGATGAGAGTAAGATGGATCAAGCTATGATCCCCTCTCCCCCAGCCTTTCTACATTTACTTCTGCAAAGCTTTTATCTGAAAAGTAACTGGTTTACCCCAGGAGCTCCCTTGAAACATGTTAAAGCTGATTCCTGCTTATCTCCTGAGTATTGTTTCTTAAATGCTGAATTGCATGGTTGAATGGTTTACAAAAATAATGACTAATGTTATTGGTGGTGCAGCAAAGAGAACGTGCTTAGAAAAGAAGGGAGACTTTCTGGGTGGCAGCAGTAATTGTTAGCCTGTGCTGGTGAGTTTTACAGATATTTACCTTCTGTGGCAGAGCAACTGTCCCATGCTTTGAATGCCAAGTTATAATAAAATGCAAGTTGATAGGGTGAGCGGCTCATTGCAAAACAAGCTTCCCATTTTGTGTGCTGCTCTCACTGCATGTGCAGCTGTCAGTGTGGGGACCAAAGGCAGGAGCCTGGTTGGATTGGGAAGGAGCAAGCATGGGAGAAACAGAGGGATAAAGGGATAAAGGAGTCTCATCTCGTGTACGTATCTGACCACTCAGCGTGCTGCTGAGACTCTGCCTGGTGCTTGATTACTGCAATCTATCCTGTGTTCTTACTGAACCCAGTTTCTACCGTCTTGTCTGTTGATGCACTCAGGTCTTCAGTGTGTGTGTATGCTCATAAATTTCAAATCAATCTAACCAGAGAGTGGGAGAAGAGATTTGAGTGCCAGGAACTGCTGTGGGACCATGAAAGTCAGGGGTTTTCGGGTGTGGGGGCAAGAGCCTGGGGAGGAGCAGGTTGTGGGTTCCTCTAGCAGAGTGAGATTCCACTGGGCTAGGGAGGAGGAGCAGGGCAGGGCTGTCAGTGCTTTGTGTGTGAGTGCTTGCTGTGTTCACAGGGATGCTGATAAAGGCACGGTTTTTCTGTCTGGATTTGATCTGTCAGGCCATCTCTCCTTCTCTCTCACTGTATGTCTGCCTGCCAGTGTTGGGAACACCACTAGCTGGGTCTGGGGATATAGAACTGTAGCAGCCCTGTGTCTGTCAGCAGGGAGATGAAGACTCACCCTTGTTCCTGAGAGTAGCCTAGATTTGGCTATTCAGATGCTTTGTGGGTTTTTTGCCAGTGTTTGTATAGTTTCATTTTTTCCCAGAAATAGGTTTACATCTGTTCTTAAATCTTTGTTAAGGAAGTTAAACAGCACCTAGTTTAACAGTGATGCAAAAAATCCAGCTAGCAGAACCTCATCCATGTTTACTAGGATTTCTTCATTAACAGTTGCTTCCATGATGCAGCTTTCAGTACATTCAATAATGTGTTCTCTTATGCTGCTCTAATCAATTCACTTACTATGATAACCACTTCATAGAAGTCTTGGATCTTTAGCTGCTGTAGTTTCAGCAATACTTGCAATCTCCTTCAACAGTACACCCAAGGGGTTGCTTTTTTTTTTTTT
>VWZP01007456.1:1800381-1847074 GCA_013396995.1 Dicaeum eximium | reverse complement strand
TTTAAGCAAGACCCGTTTGTCTGTTACAATGTTGATTGTTACTATTTCTGTACTGCATCCTGTATTTTGACTTCCCTTACTTTTGTTCAGGGTAGATCTAGCAGATGTGTCTAGCAGACCTCCTCCAATCTCAATGCAGGTACACAGGCCAAACAATCAACCAGTGGAGCTGTGCCCTATTAGAAACAAACAAGGCAAGGAAACATCTGTGAATGTAGCCTCTGAGGCAGGGAGAGAGCTTTTGTGCTGAACAAGTTCTATTCTGTTTGTGACGTTCGAAACTTCATCTCATTTCCTTGAAAACAGAAGGGACATGCAAAAAATTCTTCATGCACGTACGTCATTCTGTGTGTGACAATGAGTGGTTCAAGGTGTTTTTTAAAATAATTTTTTGTATGCATGTTATATGCTGTGGTAAAGTCCAGTTGGTAAATGGCGTGCTTTTTGTTTAGGGAAAGTTCTCAGAAGGGGAGAAAAGGATTTCTTTTTTGAGAGCATCTGGCCGTGGGAGAAGCTTTTCCAGGGAACAATAGGATAGGCAGTAAATAGATGTGCTGACTGGAGAGCTCGCACTTGGGAAGTTTTCTTAGAGTCATGGGGAAGAAACACAAAACTAGGCCAGACATGATGAGAAGAGGGAAGATTTTTCTGTTAACCCAGAGGAGAACAAGTAGAGTTTGTTGAAGCTCTAAGGGCTATTGAAGATTGCTAGTGTGCCAAGCAGGTCTGGAGGAAAAGGGCCCTTGTTGCAAAGACGTAGTTGGGCAGAAAAGGTATTTGTTTTCAAATGGCTGTCTTTTACCTCTCTCTCTCTCAAAAGAATCTGGGTTTTCAGACAGAAGACAGCTTTTCAAGTTTATGTTCTGATAAAACATCGTTTCTTTCAAGCCCTTTTGGTATTTTTTGGTGTGTTCACTTTAAAGAATAGGTGCAGACAGATCTGTTTCAAAGCTCTGGCATGTTTGAAATCCAGTCATAGCATGAAAGTTTAAAAATGTTACAGCTGGTGAAATACATTAGGTCACCTTTAAAGAAATCGAGCTGACTGCATCTTGAGGGTTCTTGAGAAAATTTGAAGAGAACTTTGCATACCTTGTAGGGGAAGCTTTTTATTGTGAGTGTGTTTTAGAAATCAGTTCTCAGTTTTAGCAGTTTGTAGCACAATTCCCACTGGCTGTAGAAGATACTGGTGAAGCTGCAGAACACATTATGATAGGCCAAATGTGGGATGACAGAAATTAAAAAAGAACATTGCCCTGCACCAGACTTACCTCTTTGAAACCCAGAAGGAGCACAATTCCTTTAAAAGTGAAAAACTCTCCCAGGCAGTTGTACACTTTGGCTGATGTGGGTTTTCTGAGTGACTGGGGCTGGTAAGGAAACCTTCCCCTTGTGGTGGTACTGCTTTACTGCTTCAGGCCATCCAAGGTGGCTCTCCAGGGACAAGAGGAGTAGCACAATTCTTTGGAGATTTCATAGTCCACATCACACCTGACTTTCTTTATCAAACAGAAGGTGAATTACCTTGTAGATGTATTTCCTTTTTTTCAGGCAAGTCAGGTTTCCTGTTACAAACAAACTAACCAAACAGAAAACTTTCTAGTTGTGTTCGTGAGTGGAATTGCAGTTCAAATGGGATCCCTTTTCCCTGCCCTTCAGAAGGTTTTATACAAACCGAGCATTAACTTTGTTCCCTATCAACAGTAGTGTAGTCTTTTTCCAACCTAAACAATTCCATGGTACTAGGACTCTGGAAAGATCCAGATTGTCCTCTAGTTTTAGTTACTTTCAATTAATTTTAGTTAAATGTTTTAAATGTATACCTACTCCCTGCTTTAGAATTCTCAACCAGAATTTGCCTGTTCCAGACCTGGGGAGATGCTGCTGGAAAGCTGCTTTGTGTTTTAAAACTCTCCTTGGGTCTGGGTCTGCATGTCCTCAAGTCTTATCTTTGATTTCTGCTTTTCTTGAAATGCAATGATTGCTTCAGAAGTTGAATTTGGAACTTGGGACAACTCTCTCAGAATTTATGCACATGCAGTTGTTTTCTCTAATAGCCTGTGAACTTTGTATGCCCCTACTATACATTGCTTGGTTTTTTTGCAAAGAGATAATATTAGTTATACAAGAAATAGCCTTCAAAATGTTAGTACAATGTTTGAAAATGTAGAGTGGTCATGAAGAAAACAGAAAAACAGATTACAGGATGAGTAGTCAAAATCAATAAATATTGAAAAGGCTTGGAAAAAACAAACAACATTCATCAGAAAGCAGGGTTTGCTTTTTTTTTAATACTGGCTATTGGAAAAGGGGCTGCAGAAAATACAGGATTCAGAAATACATGATTTCATGTTCAAGCTTGATCAAAGCAATTTCTAACAAAGTTATGGGAGATGTGTCTATGCATATGAGATGAGGAAGAACTTTAAGAATTGAATTTAGTGAAAGAATTATAAGGCTTATTAGTCTTATTAATTGTTCTGCTAAAAGAAAGCTGGCATTATGGGTAAAAGTGAATTGATCTTTTGAAAAAACACACAGGACTTATGGTGTATTTTTAATAGATTTTTTCCTAGAGTTTGAGGAGTTGTAAATTTGGAACATAAACAGCTTGGAAGTTGAAATTAATGATGTTTTTAGGATGGGTAATAAATAATGATTGAAATTACCATGTTAAAATTGAGTAAATAGTGCTCAAAAGAAGACTTAAAATTCAGCTGGAGACAGTAATGGTTTGTAAGTTAATGAGCAGAACTGATGGGTGTTAGCTGAGGCACTGAAGGGAAGACTGAGCTGGGGGATTTTGGGACCCCTCATTATGCCAGTTCAGGGGTGCAAGCATCTCTGATGTTTATGTGCACATACCTATTGGGTAATGTCTGGAAGTGGTGCATTTGAATGGAAGTTCCAGCTTATTGTGGTGGTGCTAGCCATGCTTTGAGAGTTTTGAGAGTTTTCTCAAGTTACAGCAGCCCTGTAATTTTCAAATGTTACCTGAAAATGTATTTTTCTTTAATATTAATAAGTAGTAAGAAAACCTGTTTCATTTGCAAGCTTTGGGATTTAAAGTGCAGGGTGGACTGTTCCTAAATTCAGATCCTCTGCTTTCTGCAATATTTCCAAGGTGGACTGTATACATGTTTGTTTATGTAATGCAGTAAATAAAATAACACCTTTATCAAGTTTGCCTTGTCTGAAAGTGGTACTCATGCTTGATGCTTACAATTCATCTGCTCATGCACTGGAAAATCTCTCTTATGCCATCCCCATAATGTTTTGTAGGACACTATGTTGCTTTTCCAGTTGCCAGATTTTCTTTTTTAAACTTTTTTTTTTCTCAATTCTTCTGCCACTCTGTCTTTTGACCATCTTTTTGTGTCCGGTATTTCAGAAAAAATGTCCATTTACGCTAAAGAGAATTAGCAAGATATTGAATTGCCCATTCACTCTGGAACAAGTCCATATTTTCTTTTTTCAAGTATTGCGTCTTTTTAGAATTAATATTCACACAAACCAAATACCTGTTGAATTACTGCTGAACCATTTTTCAGTGAGGAATTGCAAACAGCAACAGTGACTTCAGGAAAGTCAGTGCTTTGTTGATTTAAACTCCTTAGCTACACATAATTCAGTGGGGTTGTGGGCTTAAGAAGCCTGAATTTAATGAATGATGAGCACCATTAGGTTTTACTGCATTGCATGTAATGCCTGAACATAGCTCTGAAGACTAAACCCAAGTAAATCCCATTTAAACTTTTTGGCTGAGGAAATTATCATCATCCATGTGTTTAAACATGGAAGTGCATTTAGAGAAATTAAATAAGTGTGATAAAATGAGTGTATTTATAGTAAGACATGCACTTGATATTTCTTCTTAGGAATGAGTACTTAGTTGATTATAATTTTACATGTTTTCTTGTGGAATCCTTCAATTCTGGCAGATAACTGTTTCTTTGTAGATATACCAGTGTATATTTTCAATTATTCTTTATATGCATTTCTTACGTGCCCCAGTATATGAGAAGCTGTTCTGGAGAACTGATCCACTGTCAGAAAGTATGCTGTGGGAATTTTTGTTGTATGTTTGTTGGATTGATAGTTTCCATGTAAAAAATCTTGCCAGTTAATTTTAGTGAATTCATGAATGCTTTAAGTATTGCTCTTATAACTTAGCAAATTATACCTATTTTAAGGGGTTTATATTTAAAATATTAATTAATTAATTAATGGCAGAGAATGTACTAATTGATGGAAGGAATATTAGTTTGCTTCCTGCCTGTTTTAAGAGAAAAAAAGCATATTGGGTGACTTCTGTTTATGTTACCAATGAATAAGGATTTTTCCCAGTATATTATAGTAACAAACAAACTGTGAGTTAAATATAGAATAACGCCTTTTAGGAAATTAAATATTTATACTCCTTTGTATTAAAAGTAAGTTCCATTTTTGTCAATTTTATGAACTTGTCTAGAAAGGAAATTATTCTTGATAAATAATTTAAATTCAACTGCAAAACTACTATTATTGCATACTTAAACCTATTTAACATAAAAATACAGTCTGGACAAAGGTTCTCCAACATTCCATTTCATGAAATGACTTGGCATCTCATTAGAAAGTATTGTCACCCATCAAAGTAAGAAAAAGAAAAAAAAATTAAAACTTGGTTTCTAATAACTATGTGACAAGTGTGTGTGTGCTTATATTTTTCTAAGAACACTTAGCTGTGCATTTTTAGCAGGGAACTATAACATATCCATTTCTGGTCTTATGAAAAATGCAGAGTTTAAATTATCTCATGCATTTTATTGACATGTTTTAATTCCAAAGTAGATATTGAATTTTATTTCGTTCTATGATACCATAGGTTATCTGTTAATAGAATTCTTTCCTTTTCTTGTGTTCATTTGTTCAACCCAGAAATATGAATGTCTCAGAAATCATGTTGTATTTTTCTAACGCCGTACAGTCTTTCAGATTCCTTAGTTCTGTGGTATAATTATTTTGAAAGTACATTTCAATTAAACACATCAATAGGCACTAAAAATAGAGTATAAATTGACTAGCTGCTCATGTGAGAGTTGTTTGAATGTAACTTTATTATGTAACTTTATTTGAATACTTCTACATTTCTTGTCATTTGCTGTTTTAAGTTGTGACCATAATATAAAATTCAACCCCATCTTTTTTTTTCTTTTTTCTTTTTTTTTTTTTTAAACCTGTAAAGCTTACTGGTTTATTTGTATTTGTTCATTCTTTTGTCACCTTTTGAGGACAGGAGACAATTGTCACACTTAGTCAAGTAGGTACCTTGTGATTAGCTAGAGGAAAGCTAAGGAACTGAGAACCTTTTAGACTCTGTCTGCACCACATACTGCATCCAACCATCTGAACACATAAAATATTTCTCTTAAATTTCATTGCAACTCTTGTGGTGGATTGATGCTGGCTGGACACCAAGTGCGCTCTCCTTCATCCTGGTCTCCACTCCTGAATTTTCCCTCTCTCCTCCCTCCCAGCAGCACGGAGGGGCAGGAAATGGATCAGTTCATCGCCCCTGGTCCCTGCCACTCCTTCCTCATCAAGAGCAGGACTCCGTCTTCTCCTGCTCTGGCGTGGGGTCCCTTCCCACAGGATGCAGTCCTGCAGGCACAGATTGATGCAGTGTGGGTCCCACACCAGGTCAGGAGTCCTGCCAGTGAACCTGCTCCAGTGTGGACTTCCCACAAAGTCACAGCCTCCTTTGGCCATCTGCTTGATCTGGTGTGGGGCCCTCCACAGGCTGCTGCAGATGGATCACTACTCCATCCATGGGGAATCTCAGCTCCAGTGCCTGGAGCACCTCCTCCCCCTCCTTCTGCACTGACCTTGCTGTCTGCAGGGCTGTGTCTCTCACATATTCTCAGTCCTGTCTTCAGCTACAATTCTGAAGTTTTCTTTTTTTCCCACCTTTCTGGTTACGTTATCCCAAAGGCTGTACCACCATCCCTGATGGGCTTGGCTTTGGCCAGCAGTGGGGCTGGTTGTCTTGGAGCTGACTGGCCCTGGCTCCGTAGGACATGTGGGGAAGCTTCCCACAAGAAGCCACTCCTGTAGTTCCCCCAGTACCACAGCCCTGCCAGGCAAAGCCAGCAGAGGCCGTGCATGGAGAAGCACTCAGATAGCTGAGACCTGCAGTTGATTCTGTACTACCATCTCTGGGTTTACTGCAGTGCAGGTCGCTTCAGCGTTTGGGGCTTTTTGTCTCCTTCCTTCCCCACCTGTAGAATAAGGACTGTAATATTTACTAGCATTACAAAAGAATTTTGAGATTCTGCAAAAAGAAATTTGAGATTAAATACCTACCAAATACAAATTACTCTTATGTTAGTAGAAGCAAAGAAAAATGGTTGAATTACTATTATAATTTTTAATTATTCTTTAGTTACAGATATTACGATATTAAGAAGAGAAAAACAAGGAAGAAATTGAATCAGTCACTTTGTTTTTGCAGGTTCTTTCATGTTGGTGAATACATCTGGAAGATTTGCAGGACAGAAAGCTCACCTCCTGATGCCCCATCTGAAAGAAAATGATACACATTGTATTGATTTTCACTATTATGTTTCAAGCAAGAGTGGAGCTAGCCCTGGCATTTTGAATGTATATGTGAAGGTTAATGATGGTCCTATTGGTAACCCAGTCTGGAACACATCTATCACTGCCACTTGGAACAGAGCAGAACTGGCAATTAGTACTTTCTGGCCCAATTTTTATCAGGTATGTCTTATTTTTTATGAAATTTTGTTTCTCATAATAGCCATCGTTCTTAATCATCATTTTAACTTTAAATCAAAATTACTTTCAGTATTTCTAGTTGATCATCATCTTTATCACATTTTTGTACATGATGCTAAATGTTTGTTTTTACATACATATGGCTGTGTTTATATGTTTACATATATTTATAGAAGTGTGTGAAATGCACACATGCTGTAAATGTAGATGAACTAATTATGCTGAAAAAAAATAGGAATTTTGCCATTGATTTCAGTCAATTAACTCTGTTCCTCTGCAGTAAATTCAGTCGTTTCTTCAGTTCAATAGGGATGCTGGAATTGAATGCCAATAGATTTTATTACAGTACAGTCTTCAAGTTTGATTTAGATCAGCAGTACTTGTTGCTTTAGAACCAGCAGAGTCCTCTGAATCCTCAGTTCAAGTCTTAACTCTGAATGCAATATCCATTTGTCCAGTAGTAAACATAATGGTAGCTGCCATAGGAATGGGATTTTGAGTGCATCCTAAAGATTCAGGGGGAATTTCACTTGACAGTCCCTTAGGGTGCTGCTTTTCTGTAGGAAGGTTTAGATTATACAGTTACTTACTGTTCTGTAGTAGTTCAGTGTTTTTCCTCCCTCTTCCTGTGAAAATTGTCTCCACAAACAAGTAACTTAGTTTAATAAGAACAGACCAGAAGCATAAAGGTGTTACTGGGCTCCTCCAGAGTTTGAATTGTATTTTATTTGTTTGCCTGTACTGAATATTGTCACCATATTTATGGTTTGAAGCTTTCTGAAGAGAAGCCATCCCAAAGATGTTACTTGACTGTAGAGCTCCCTAGGAGGTACAGTGTTGCTCTTGCACCATACAGTTCCAGAGTGGGACACCCTAATTCCTACAGCAGTGCCCCAGTTACTAGTGTCACATGTGGCAGAGTCTTGTTGCAGTTCCTGCATTTGCTGCTTCAGGTAACCAGGTATTTGTTGCTCCATTCTGTTTTAATGATGAGTTTGGCAATGTCCACTGCAGGTGCTCTGGGAGGCTGCTGTGTACTCCTTTCTGTGGCTGCAGCATCTGATCTGTGAGGATATCTCAAGTGAACTCAATCTGTCCTTTTTGTACCCTTTTTCTTTTAAGGAAAAAAAGAAAAAAATTGAAGAACTTTCTGGAGTCTTTCCCTTATGATTGTTTCACTCACAATGAAACAGAAAGTCTTACTCAAAAAGATTAATTTGGAGGGCCAGGAACATTTTATTCTTGGAATGTGGGGTGCCTGGCAGTGGATGCAATACTTGCAGACCCATAGTGTGTTCCTAGGTCGGATAGCAGGTATTCACTGGGTCTGAATTTGCATGCAGTGTTCTACCCAAGAGTCCTAGGAATTGCTGAAACTACGTTGTCAGGGCTTCCTGGAGAGTATTCAGGGTAAGCTTACAGACATCTCAGCAAACTTCATGATGTGGATCTTCTATAATGGTCTGGAGGCTCGATTAGACCTTTCTGAGAAGGGCAGGCATATTGGCAGAGCTGAGGTTCTCTTCAGCTCTGTGGGAGAAGCCGTGTGCTGCCTGACTCTCTGGAGCATAAGGCTGCTCTATATTCTGGTCACAAAGTCCAAGCTTGGTTCAGTCATACATCTCACAGGGTGAAAGGGCAGTGTGTATTTTGTTGCCTGTCAGAGGTCAAGGAGTGTTTAGATGATGCTCTCTGTGGTTTGGTTTGGTTTTAGGTAGTCCTGTGAGGAGCAGGGATTTGGTATCCATAATCTTTGAATGTCTCTTCCAACTCAGGACACTCCCATGATTCTCTGACCTTACATCAAGACCTCATGTTACCAATTTGACGCCAGTGTTGACAATTCCTTCCAGTGCTGCCAAAAAGCCTTTCCATCTTGACTGAAATACTGAGGACCAGTCTGTGATGTTAGCCTCAGTGGATGGTGGGAGAACAGGATAGAGCATCCCACAGACGATTTTGTGGCTGACATTGGATATAACTCAATGGCTTATAATGTGGAATTTCCTGGAAGGTTTTGGGAACATAGTGGGTGGTTCAGGAGTACTGGATACTGAGTAAATGTGTGACTGTGTCACTTATGCCCAAGTCTGAAATGTCCCCATCTGTATAGTGACTTAGTAGAGGAGCTTCCAGGTTTCTGTCTTCTCAAAGAAGTCTGGTTTTTATGCAGCAGAACTGCTCTGGAATCAGTAGTCAGTAAAGAAGAGAGTTGTGCTTCAAAGTCTCACTCCAGCTCTGAATCAAAAGTCTGATGTGGACAGGGGAATTTTAGTAGTAGCAGCCTTGACTCTGACTATTTAATTTTAAGGTAAATTAACATCTTCTTAAAAATACACAAAACCTCTGACAGGTTTCAAATGTTATTACTAATGTTATTAATAATAATCTGTGTCTCACTTCAAACAATGTGATACATAGGATATTTGACCATAGAAACAGAAGGATAACCTTTCACATCCTCTTTCTCCTCAAGACCTTCCATCTGGACTGTTCACCCTTATTTGTAGGTGAACCCTTACATGCCTGGTTGGGGTACTGCAGTTTAGCAGATTACCACACATCAGCTGATGTATAGTAGACGCCTGAGCCGGTCTGTAATGGATTCTGTGTGCTCTCCTTGCTGCTGGAAATGTTGACATTTTTGCATAATCTTTCTTTGACTGTGGAGCGTAGTAAGTAATTTTCTTTGCATTTGCTGCATATAGTCTGAAATAATACCTGGTTAGGTACTGCAATTTAGCTGATGTGCCAAAAGATCTTATGCTATGTTAATATCCATGGCAGTGCAGGGAATCACTGTTAAATACTGTAGCTTCACTGGTTATATTGTAAATAAGCTCATTTATTCTCGAGGAAGTGCTGTCACCATTTTAAGAGCTTACAGTTAATTGTCTTCGGTTTTGGTTGCCTCCATCCTCTCAGAGATCTGTGATGCAGTTTCCTCACTTGAGTGCTGACATTTGCAATTTTTCATTGTTTCTGAACCCCTTTTGTCAGTTTTCATGCTTTTTCTTCTTTACAGAGTTTGTTGTGGGGGAAGACAGGAAGTTAGCTGCAAGCAGTTGGGAGAAAGGCAGGAAGAGGAGGGAGGGATCACGTGGATCTTGTGAGAATATGGCTCCCAGTTAGGTGACAGCTCAGGTGACTGCAGGAATAGTCAGGAAGGCACAGGACTCACCTGATAGGTATATCATATAGTACCAAGTCTGTTTCCTAAGCTGCTATTCGTTTGAGTCCAAAACTCCCAACATCCTTTGGCACAAATCCATGTGTTGCCCACAAAACCTCCAAAATGTACAAGACTTCCTCACAGTGATTTTCTGAGTTTGCCTGACCTTACTCAACATAATTAAGAAAAGCCTCCTAAGAATATTTTTAAGGAATTATGGAGCCCTTTTTAACTTTCCTTATATGAAGGTTGGTAGCTTCCCAATGAGTAATCTCCAAGAGAAGACATGACATTAATAGGTGAAAGGACAAAGCAGTGTAATTGTATTGTTGTCTTTGATGTGTTTTAAATCACATAATCTGTGTAGCCATCCCCATCTGTGAATGTTTTATAGTACCATTCCCTTAGCAGAACACCTGCAAGATGTCTAGATGCAAATGAAAACAAAATGTACTACAAATTATATAACATTTCAGTTATAATATTTATACAATTAAATATTTTTTCAAACACAGTGTGTTGTGTCTGGTTTGCTGTTGAAAAATGCAGGCAAAATAGCTCCTGCTAAATGGTAGCTGACTACAAATCAGATTATGTAGTATGGAGTGAATTTTAATCCAACTTCTAAAGATTTATTGGTTTAAACCACGTATTGCCAACGCACACAAGCAAAGTGTTCAAAAGATTTAATAATTAACAGTAGTTTATTATTGGAGCACCAGTTTCCCCAGCTTGTAGATACTTTTCAGGTTGGGTTTCTATTTAGAATCGACTCATTAGAAATACAGCCTTTGAACTAAATAATTAATTTCTTTTAATGTACCCTTTTCTTTTTGCCAGATAGTTATTTGTGTATGTTGCACACCATAGGTAAGCTGTACTACATATATATCACAAATCACAATTGCAACCTGCATGTAACAACATTAGTTGTTGATTACTTGCTGTTATTTAAATTGTCAAGCATTCTGACAATTAAGGATATATTTAATTCCCTAATTAATGATCTTCCAATTACTACTGCCTAACATCTGGCATTGATTTTAGGGCCTGTCTGCACTGCTGTCCAGTTAGTGATAACAGTGTGCTTGCAGTAACGTGGTTCAAGCTGCCAAACACCTTCTGAGAGTCCAAGATAATCAGCACAGCTTGTTCTTTTCTGCTGTGCCTGCTGGTCTCTGAGCTATTTGTTTCGAAGTAGCTGGTGTATTTCTGCAGGTACTAGTCTTATTTCTGTTTTATAAAATCGCTTTAGGAGTGCTCCCCTGAGGGAGCATTGCCTTCCTCTTTTTAACATTGTGCCCAGGAGAAATTGTTTGCTTTACTGAGCTATTGTCTACTTGGTGCATCTTAAGCAAGAGCATCAAGGAGTTTATCGTGCCTTTGGAGACAGCCTGCAAACAAAACAAAGCTTCACATAATTCCTAAGACCTTCACTCTCCTCCTAACTTGAGTAGAATTAGAATGTACATGGAAAAAGAGAATTGAATGTTACATAGATTTTTCTGGTAAGTGGCAAGATTGTTTTTAGATTCTTGGGGAGCAGTCTCAGCAGGTGGAGAGGCTCTAAAATTGATGCTTTGAGATACAAGTCATGAAAAGGCTCCTTATCTAGTGAGGAGAGGGTGGCAGGGTTGTTTTCTTTTCTTGTGTGTATGTTTTTATTTTCTTTAATATTTTGATGTTTTTTCACTTTTGGTTTTTTAGCAGGAGTGGAATCTGGTGATTTCAGAGTTGTTTTGCCTAGGTTAGTTAATGATTCCCAGACCAATTAGTAGTATTTAAAATGAATTTTATATTTTAGAAGCGTTGCCATTTTGGAACATCACAATATGCAAAATCTACTACTGAGTTGAGTCTGGTGAGGGGATTGTGTTCCCTGCTTCTAACCCTTCAAGCAAGCAATTTAGCACAGTACCACTGTAAGTCACACACTGTCCCCCTATCAGTTTTTATATTTTGAATTATTTGCTTTGTATTTTGCTCTAAGTCAGTCATGGCAGCAGTGAACTGAAACAAATCTTGATTAAATAAAACAACAAACACTGCAGATTTGAAACCCAGAAATGGAATTGAAAGGATTAAAAATAGCTTGCAGTATAGTAACACAACTGTCTGTGCCACTGCACCATCTTTAAATGTAAAATCCTATGAAGCTGGAGTGAAAAAATGGAGTAAGAGCCTGGCAGTAATTCCTGATCCTTTTTAGTAAGGACACAAAGGAGTTACATGGTATCACTTCACAGAGATGAGATTTACCCTTCACCATTCTGACATGTTCCCCTGTAAATTAGGAGTTTAGGGAATAAGAAGCAGCAGATCAAACCTAACTTCTAAAATCTGGACTTAAACATACATTTGTTTTGTAACCTGCTTTGTACATGTTTTGCTTGGAGTTTGGCTCAGGCAGTGTACTTAAATCCTCATCTAGGACAGAGCATTGAGCTTCTTGTGCAGTAAAAGTCAGGCTCACATTCTCGTGTGTTGTGTGTGTTGCATTCAACTGCACACATAGAGTTCCTGAACTGTGCTTTGAACTCCAAAGAAACTTTGAAATGCATATTGCATTTTGAAAAACAACCTGTGTCAGGCATCTTAAATAGCTCTTCTTCATTGACTTATATGCTTTGGGAATAACTATTTTGAGAAGGATGCGCCAGGGCAAACCACATACCTAAATTTAAAAACCCCCAGCCGTCTAAAAATGGTCACAAGTAAGGAGGCATGCATTTTTTGTCATAGACACAAGGCTCTGTTATTTGCTCCTGTCCCTTGTTCCTAAACCAGAAAAGCATTTGGGCCTTCAGTAGAGAAATACAAGACAGCAACTGATTTAAAAAAAGAAAGAGAATAATAAGATTTAATAAGCCTTAATGTCAGGAGTTCAGTTTTCAGGCTGGCTTGCTTGTTTCTTTTTGGTCTCAGTTTGGCAGCAGGCACCAAAATGTTGTTTCATGTGCTTGAGTGCCGGTGTGAGGGCCACGTGGTAGTCCTGTAGGAGGGAGAGGTGGGGAGGGAAATGGCATAAAGTGAATTCCCAGCCAGGGAGGCCTGAACACAATTTAGGGAGCCCACGTCAATAAACCCTGATGGACTTCTGGCAGAGCCTGGGAAGGAGCAGGTCAGGAACCTCCCTTTCACATGGCTTTGATGAGAAAGGAGTTGCCCATTGTGATAGGGCAGGTGGTCCTAGGATGAGACAGAAAGAGGGGAAGAATTCAACCCACATGGTACAAGTCCATGCCAATTTTCTGGAGAGAAGCTGTTCCCAATGCCTTTTGCAGTCAAAGAGGGGAGCTGTGTGCAGTAAAGCAGAACAGGCAGAGGGGAGCTCAGCGTGTGGTGCAGCGCTGCCTGCTCACTGGGGATGCAGGGGGCAGGATTGCAGCCTGAGCTTAAGCAGCTTTCTTAATACCCCTTTCTCTTTCTCTGTTTTTTGTTTTTTTTTTTTTTTTTTTTTTTTTTTTTTTGCAAAGTGCTATTTTTAAATCGTGTGAAGGACGGTGTTTATATTAGGCACAATCCACCTTTTGACTGAAAGTGTTGTAATTTTGCAGCAACAAAGGCAGGAATTTACAGAGTGAGGTTGTGAGGCAACAAAACCTGTTTATTTCTATTGTTCTTTGAAACAAACGGGTTATCTTGAGTCGCACATTTTCAGCAGTAAGCATTTCTGTTGGTGAGCAGACCCCCTTTCTTTGTTCACATGTAGCAAGGGGAAGTGGCAGGAATGAAAAGCTAATTTTGCTCTTCAGTGAAGCAGGGAGGATCAGGGACAGTGCAGTGCTAAGCCGCTTCCCTGGTTCCTGTTTGGCAGGCCTGCTGCGGGGAGAAGGGTGTAAAACAGCTCTCGGGGCAGTGTTCAGCAGCTTTTCCTGAGCAAATGAATTCCATGTTTTAACCAGTTGTTTCCGGACTGATAAGGTGGCGGAATAATAGGCAAAAAAAATCAAGGGCCGCCCAGTCTGATATTGCTGAGTGTTTTCTCTGTTTTGACTGGAGTCTTTTGTATTGCCTGCAGGTGTTGCATCAGCCATGAGAAAAGGCAAACTTTGGAGGTAGCAGTAAAAAAGTTCATGTTTACAGGCCAAGCTACTTTTCAAATGGGAAATTATGGAGAAAATTGGATGTGAAATAAGTTTCTAGGTTTCATTTCTAGTGAATTTACTAGGAAAAGTGATCCAGATTTGTGAAGAGTCCTGACATCCCTATTGTAAGGTTTTCAAGGCTACCAGAAGGGTTTCTCAGGTCTCTCTCTCACAGTGTGTAGCACTCTTACTAGGACTTTCAGAAATCTGTAATGCATAGGATCAAATTCCTTTTTTAATTTAAAAAGGGTAAATGCTTAGTTAGCAGATATTCGAGTCCGTAATCTTCATTCATCAATTCAAATAAAACAAAATACTCAATTTGTATTCAGCAATTGATAGTATTTCACAGCCTGTGAACAGAAGAGGGATTATATTACTATACTTGGAATAAACTGTCATGTTCATACAATCACAAAACGATTTAAGTTGGAAGGGACCTTAGAGATCATCTAGCTGCAAACTCCTGCTGTGGTTGGGACACCTTCCATAAAACCAGCTTTATCAAAGCCCCCACCAGCCTATCTTTGAACACTTCCAGGGCTGGGGCTCAGTTTCTCTGGGAAACCTATGCCATGAGTGTTTCGCCACTCTCACAGTACATATTTTCTTACTAATATCTAATCTGCATCCATCTTCTTGCAATTCAAAGCCATTGCTCCATGCCCTTGTGAAAAGTCCCTTTCCAGTTCTCCTATAGGTGCCTTTTAGGTACTGAAAGGCCAAAGAGCTCCAGTATGTATGTGTGGTTGTAGGTACACCTGTAACGTGGTATCCCACAATGAGACAAAGTTGAATGGAGCTCTGAACAGTCTGGTCTACTGAAAGGTGACCCTGCCCATGACATAGAGGTTGGAACTAGACGTCCTTTAAGGTCCCTTCCAACCCAAACCATTCTATGATCCTATGATCCCTGGAGCCTTCTCCTGGCTGAATGACCCCAGCTGTCTAAGCCTCTCCATAGTGGAGATGCTCCACATGTCTGATCATTTTTGTGGCTCTTCTCTGAACTTCCTTCAACAGGGTTTGTGCCCTTCTTGGGAGCTGCAGAGCTGGATGCAGTACTCCGGGTGAGGTGAGGTGAGGTCTTACTGAAATGGAGTAGAGGAGGAAAATCCCTTGCCTTGATCTTTTGGCCATGCCTATTTTGATCCAACCCACGATGCAGTTGGCTTTCTGGGCTGCAGGTGCATGTGGCTGGGTTGTTTTGACCTTCTCATCCAGCAACATCCTCAAGTCCTTCTCCTCAGGTCTGCTGTCATTCCATTCTGACTGTATTTTTGCATATTTTTTCTTCTATATATGAGTCAGTGTCTCTCTTTGACAATGGTATGTCACTATTGGCTTTAGTGCCTCTTTACATTTACTAAAAATGGCATATTCCATCTCAGAAGAGACTAAAAGTTACAGTCATTAAAGTTGGTATCAGTTTGACTATTGCTTTTAATGGAAGCATGATTAAACTGACAGTATTTCAATTTCTAATACTTTTCTTTGGAACATACTCTCTTTAATGTCAATAATTGTAATTCAGTTGTATGTCCAACTGGCATTTTCTTCATATGCTGCCTGTTTTTTTTGTGGAATGACATTTTTGATATTTTGTCTAGAGATACAGTAGGGTGTTTTAGATCAGTTGTTGAGTTTTTCTCTGCTGTTGTCATTGGCCATTCTGATTCAGTTGTTTCAAGGTTGTAGTTTCTGCCTGTAAGTGAAAGGAATAGGAATCTACAGGCTGTTTTGGCTGTGAGTAGATTGCAGTTCTGAGGTACTTGAAGAGAACTTGTAGCTAAGCTCCTCTGTTACAAATTATAGAAATTATTTTGTGATCTACTGAGATATTGCATATGTTTTCTTTTCTAAATCTCAGGCATTTAGAAAGCCAGAGCAACTGAGCAACCCTTTTCTTGCAGAACTTGTTTCTGAAAAATTTCTTTGGCCACCTTTGGACTTTGCTCACTGATATCTTGTGGTTTTTTCTTGCTGCATGATTCCTGTAGTGGCAACACTGGTGCTTTAGGCTGAAATTTTGTGTTTACAGGAGGCAGAACTAGAATGAAAAGTACTTTTTCGTTTTCAGCCATGTGGAGTTAAGGCCATATTTACAGTAATTTTATTCCAGTGAGACCGGGAGGGAGGAGTGGACAGAGGTTAGGAAGAAGAAATCTGGGAGAGAACAGCAGATCGGTGTCCACAGGTAGAGCAATGCAAAACAAGGGAGAAGGCAGAGGTAGAAGGGCATGAAGGTTTTTCTCACAGCAAGGTTTGTTTTAAAATCAGAATTGGCGTTCTGAGAGTGTTTATTCAACATCAGGAAATTGTGATATATTATGGAGCTGTATGTTATCCTCATAACATATTTGCATTCTGTATCATTCAGTAAGGGGTGTGAGGAGTGTGGAATGTAGTGTGTGCATCTATTCCAAGGTCAAATACAGCAATGGTTTCTAAACTTTGTCTTCCTCAGGGTGTTTCCTGAGACCAGTTACAAAAAGCAATTAGAGTTAGCTTCCTGAGCAAAAGTAAAGGATTAAAAAAAAAAAAAAATCACAACCTGGATTTTAGCATGAACATCTTGAGCATTGGTGTGGAAATGTACGTGCTAACATTACTGGCATATTTCTTCTATTCCATATAAACATTCTTGGGATGTTCAAAGCTAAGGCTGCCAAACTTTGAAGAGGTTTGCTTTAGAGTGTACTCAGTTCAAACTATGAAAACGGTCCATTTATTTTGTGACCTATTTATAGCCATTAAACAAACCGTGGCAAATGGATCTGCTTTGCCTAATTCACTGCATTTGGTGGAAGAGTAAAAGCATGCAAAATACATTCCTGAAAATAGGTATGTTTGTGTCTGATACCCTGCAAATCTCTGTATACTACAAAATTGTAATTTTTAAAATAAAAGCTGTTCATTCTGCGAGACAAAGAGTTGAAAATAAAATACTGTTCTTAATACTTAAGGCGTTTATTAAATAACTGCTTTGGCAAATGAAAGTAGTTATCTAATAAATGACCAAGTGGGGAGATTGGTTATTTCTGCTGTGAGCTATATATGATCCTGCTTGCAAATCTCCAGAAATGATATAAACATGAAAAAATGCAGTTTAAATTCTGATTAATTTTAATGATAAGAGCAACACGTTTTGAGGGTTTTGTGACTGTGTTTTGTTTTCCAGGTGTTCATAACATATTGAAAGAGTTGATGTATTTTTCCATGACAAGCTATTTTTATATTCCCTGTGTTCCAAAGATGCTAACTGAAATTCTCTTTCTGCTTCTCAGGTTGTTTTTGAAGTGGTTACTTCAGGTCACTCTGGATATGTGGCTATTGATGAAGTGAAAGTTCTAGGACATCCATGTAGTAAGTACCTATCTTGTGTTGTAAAGCCAGACCCCCTAAAATAAATGTGCCACTATGCTTTGATAAATTTGGAGAAAAAGACAAGGAAAGTGTCAGAAAATAATGTCACTGCCAGAAGTACAGGCTGAGTATATATATGAAGTGTTGCTAAACATGGCATTATTGCACCTTATTCTAAGGTTCTAAGATTTGTTGATGAGTTTTCCATCTGCATCAAAAATTCAGTGCAGCCTGAGACATTAGTGAGAGCAGATGAACAACGCAACAGCTGACTGTATATAATTATTTTTTCCAAGGCTTAGAAGGGAGAAGACTCAGCTTGGCTGAGGACTGAGGCTTTGCTAAGCAAGGTTACTCAGGGTACTTCCCAAGGCTCATAGCTCAATTTCTGCACTGTTTTACTTTTTTATGCTTCAGCTATGTTTATTTATCTCATTATTAAGGATATGTAATACTTAATTATCCTGAATTTTCAAGTCAAACCTTGTAAATAAACCATTAATGTGGTAATCCAGACATAATTAAACAGACTACTTAAATAAAACATTACTTCATGTGTATGCTGTTTGTTAAATAAGGTGTATTAAGCTCATACATGGAATAGTAGATTGTGATCTTACTGACCAAATGACTGAGTGGGGAAGAAGACACCAGCTTCTGGGTGGTTATTCCTCTTATACTATATTGTGCTTGCGTGCATTTGTTGCAGCTTTTTAAGTAAGAGCTGTGATTCCAAGTAAAAAGTGCGCAATGGGTTAGTATCAAAGCACCTCATAAAAATGGTTTTAGTGTTAATGGCAGGAAGACACACACATTTCTTCAAATACAGAGACAGTTATGCAGAATCAGCAGCTGTTATTTCTGAGTCACTTATTTCTAATAAACACTGCAGGCTTTCATGTTGTTAGAAAGTATAGGTGCTTCTGCATTTTGAATTTATATCCTTGGTTAAGGTAGGATAAGTCTGAAGCAGCATTTTAGCAGCTTACTAAATTTTTTTATACAGATCTTGAGAGGTTTGATGTTTGCATTTGTACCAATAAATTCTCAAAACCTTCAAATAGTTCTTGTTAATGTGGAGACTTGAGTTATAGCCGATAGCATGTAGAGTTCTAACATAGCAGTAGTGAAATGCAAAAGCTTTAATGAAAAGTTCTTTGATGAAGTAATTAAAATGTTAGAAATTGAGACATCAAACCAGTTAAATTGTCTAAAGAAAATTGAAAAAGTGTAAAAATTGAAGTAAAACTACTCTGTGTCTAAAACTTTGTAAAGCTCATAATGATATTCTTTCTGTATATTCCCAGAAAAATAGTTGTGGAATTATTAACTCTGTAAACAGAAATTGAAATGGGAAAAAATAATTGATAGGCAGTTGCCTGTGTAGTACAAAGACCAAGCAGAAGACAGATTGTAGGCACGCAGAAATTAAAGGGATGGGTTGTGGTAGATGAGCAGGTTTGTGTCTGTGTGTGTGTTTGTTTGTTTTTAAAACCCAATACTCTTCTCCACTCAAGCCATATTTGGTAATTCAGAAAAGCTAGTTTTCTAGAGTTTTAAAAGACCAAGGAAACAGTAAAATCGAAGGGGGTAAAAGCAGATTAAAAATAAAAAAAAAGTGACAGCTGAGAAATGGGGAACATACTGAGGAATTTCACTGGATATTCTGACATTAATAGTTCCATAGGCAAAGAAATGGATAATTTTGGCCTAAACTCTGTCTGCCCTAATTGGGAAATGTTTTAAGAAAAAAAAAGGCCATACATGTAATAAATTTGCTGTAACGATAGTTACAAAAATATTTTGTCCCATTTTTAGATATTAATTTCAGCTATTTTATTCCATCTCCTCCTTCTTTGGTGGTCTTGTACTGGATATTTAACAACTTTTTTGTGAAGCTAGCTTTTTAATTTTATTTTATTGTGAAGCTAATTTTATTATAAATTCCTTAAAAATGCAATTTTTTCCCAGTAATAAGGGTTTTTAAGAAAATATCATCAACACTTTAAATGGTTGTAATGCTCTCCGAGAAAATAGGTGTTAGCTTGCCAGTCTACTGCTAGTACTAAGATTTTCATGTTGAAAGCAATGCTCAAAGCCTGGTTTATCTATTAGTATAGACAGTGTAAGAAGTTTTCTTGGCTGCAGTAGGATTTGAGTAGGTTGGGGAATATTGTGCTTTAAAGAATAGATTTCTGTATCAAATATCTATATTTTTCTATATTACACGCTTTACTCTTTCTAGTAAAACAACAATACACACACTGTCTTTTTTACTTCAGTGGATATAATTCTTGCTTGAGTATCAGTTCCATCCATTAGTTTACTTGTAGGTATATTGCTTTAATTTTTACTGAGATTGTTTTCTCTTTGTAAATGAAGAATAAGCATTGGTATGGAGAATATGTGTTGTGTTTTGGGTTTTTTCTGCAGTGTTGTTGAAAAGAATTGTGTTTTAAGAATGCAGCTGTAGTTGGTGAGGAGTGTTATATTGGTATTGTACTTGTTTGGTGGGCTGCATTTCAAAAGGATCTCTTCTACAGACAGTGTACTTGGTTAAGAAAAAACCTGTTCCCCTGGTAACATAATTTCTTACTGGCTTGTCTAGTTGGTAGTGTAAGTATCTAATAGGTTTGTCTTCAAAACATTATTAGTTTCCAATATGATATTTTTTAATAGATTGTTATTACAAGAGGGATGCTGAGCTAAGGTGATTTACACAGCAGGAACAGCACCCTTTTCTTCTGCTCCTTCCAAGGCACGGAATTAAGCCAACCTAGAATCTGATGTGTAGTCAGTGACTTGAACCTTTTAAAGCAAAACTATTTTGTTTACTTGGTGTATTTTTTATAGCCAGTACTTTGGTCTTGCATAACTTTAACACTTGTATCTTTTCCAACAGCAAAAACTCCCCATTTCCTGCGTCTCCAGAGTGTGGAAGTCAATGCAGGACAGTTTGCTACTTTTCAGTGCACTGCCAACGGTGGAACAGACTCAGGTGACAGACTCTGGTTACAGGTAACTTCTTGTTTTCCTAATGCACTGATATCTGGAGAGAGGAGAGAGTCTGAAAGGAATGTAAGATGTGAAAAATTATGGGCTGTCAATTTCATCAATATTAGATTTTATTTGAACTGTTTTGAACTGCTACTTGGTAGGTATTCTGTTGTAGAAAATGCTGCTGGGAGATTTTTTTGCCTTGTTTCAGTGGAATTCCTTACTAAAAATAAGGTACTGTTTTCCTTACGTGTGGTGATCATGAGTAAAGGCTAAATCCCCAAGGAAGAACAGACAACTTTCTTATAATGTCTGTGCTGGCTAACTGCAGTATTGCACATAATGATTTTCTTAAGTTACCTTTATGTCTGTTTAGTATTTTCAGCTAAAATTTCATTCTTACAGTTTAGGTATAGAGAAGACCATGTATAACAGTCAAATGTGACCTTCTGTGTAACAGAGCCAAAGAATCTTACTTATATATCAGTAATGTAGCTTCTAGATGGGTGTAAGATCTTGATATAAAGTCTGTCTCCAACTCATTTTCTTTCAGTAAAGATAGTGTTCTCTTATTCATATATCTAGCCTGGTATAAAAAACATGCCTATTTGTTTGATCTCTTTTAATAATGGAGGTGCAAGTTTAACATCTGTCTTGCTGCCGTTATTACACAGTTGTTCTCTACAGCAAGCAGTAGTGAGTGTTTGGACTTAGCATTACAGCAGCCTCCAGATCTCAGTGATTTCCATAGATGAAAACCAACGTGCCAGAACTGAGGCATTGTCTGTGAGAAGGAAGTAAGGACAATCACAGTAAGTGGAACAACGTCTGAGGTCAGTCAGATGAAGCTGCAGTAAGCAGGTAAAGAGGGATAGGTGAAATTGGCAGTGGTAATAGGTGGGACTTAGAAATTAAATTCTCTATTTGTGCTTTAAAACAATTTCAGGCTTTTACTGTAGTGATCCATTTCCATTGCATAGGCACTTCGTAAATTATTTATTTAAGTGAGTGAGGTTAAACAACCAAGTAGTTACAAAAAATCTAACACAAAAAAAATAATTAAAATCACTTGAAAAGCAAAGCCTCATATTTATCTGTATATGAATGATGAACTGTTATGTCTGTTCAGAAAGAGCCTGATCAAATACATTGACGGCAGTGAAAATCTCCCTTGGTTTTATTTGGGTTTGCCTGGGTATTTCCAACCTCTTGCTGATACAAGGCTGATATTTTTCTAGTATTCCAGTCCCTTAAAGACAGTATTTACTGTTGAATTGGTAGAATTAGACTCCTGTCTTTCCAAAGCCACCAAGATTTTTTGAAATAAGAATTCTTCTAGTTGTGAAAGGGTTTAGCATGTATGGGAAAATAATGGGTTGCTATTTCATCAATTATATCCTTTCTAGAACCTTTGAACTTCAATGTAATGCTCTATTGTAAAACTGAAGGTAGAATTCAGTATAAGGAAATCTCCATTCGGTTTTTCCAAATGTTTCAGGACAGTGTCATTTCATCTTTAATTTTTTTCACAGAATTTAGGACACACATAAGATCTTTAGCAGGCTGGAATGTAATTTATTTAGTGTAGAAATTAAATACCCTTCTAGACTTCATATAATACAAAACTGTTTTATTAACAGCATAGCAATTCCAAAATATCTGAGCTTAGTTGAGTTGATTCCTTGTTTATACATGATTATGAGATTTTTTTTCCCTATATGAAGGATAAGAAAATAGTGACTTTTAGAGGAATTTTATCTTCCTACAGGGCCACTGCTTATTTATTCTGCCTGTACAACTCTAGGTCCCCTGGGTAATCAGCCTAAGGTTGTGCAAATTCCAGGTGTGCCTTTGCATAAGAATGTTTTAGAAATTGATAGAATCTCCTGGATAGCTTGGATTTATATTTGCACTTTTTGCCAGTTTCCACAGGTGTCTGCTGCAACTTACAGTAAGACTGATCAAACAGCTCCCTGTGTGGGATGCTGCAAATCGAGGCTCTGAGATCACAGTTCCCTACAGGATCAGCTGTATTTTAGCACACCAGGGCATTGCTGGGTAACAGATCCCCAGCCCATTCACCACTTGGCTCTGGTTTCCTGGTGTGATGCTGAGGAATTTTATATATGCCTGTGTATGGCATCTCATGACACTGCTGCAGGACTAGGAGTGCAATGCTGTCAGTAACAGCTCTCAGAAAACATGGTATCTTCTGCATCATATCACTGGATAAATGGATATTGAGGATCCTTGTGTTCTCAGCATAGCACTAAACCCAATATTCAACTACAAAACATCTTAATAAAAGACATTCTTATATACACTAGAGCCAGAATAAAACGAACACCATTCCCTGGGAACATTTGTGCTAGCACTCAGGTAAGAGGGATTCAGGCTTCAGTGGTACTGCAAACAAATCGTGCAACCTCTATGATACGCTTAGTTTGTTCACCAGCAAGACTAAGCCTTTTCTACTATCCTTCTGGTGTTCATTTCATTACACCTATAAAACCTTAAGGGTAAATCATAGCAAATAAATACAGTGGAGTGATATTATCAGGGGCTTTCCAGCATTTCTGCCATGTAAGTCATATCAGGAGGCCTAATCTGTTTGGATTTGACATTTTCAGAATACTGTCAGATAATTTGCTCCCAAATGATTTCCAGTACCTGTCATTTTCTTCAGATTCACATTGTTAGTCTGAAGTACAGGTAAACTGCCAGGATGAAATCACAAACCCACTGAATTCAATGACATTTCTGCAGTTTCCAGTAGTGGCAGGATTTCACTACTGTACTTCCGTCTCTTTTATTTAGTACCTCTCTGCTTCTGTGCAGCAGAATTCAAGTTTAGAGGTACACATTTATCTGACTAACAAATTCTTTACTTTTTACAGTCTGCTGGACTGTGAGAGCTATGTGTTCTTTAAAACAAATGGAATAGTTGTGAGGTGGTTTGTTATTTTAGTCTCCATGTCTTCCCTAAGTACTTGTTGGAAACAGCGTAGAAGTTCTTAGTTTAGTAATGCCCAGGCCTTGAAGCAGTCCTAAGTGAAATCCTTAAATCATACTTTACTTCCCTCACTTTTTCTCTTCCTCTTTTTAAGTCTTTCCTACCCTTATTCCCTATGGAACATGAAGTCTGTTAATTTATGGAGTATTGTAGAACTTGTTGCAATTGAAGGGGCCTTCAGGGAATCACAATTCATATGTTAGCTGCCCAAATTAGACCACTGAGGCATGAAATGTGTTTCATGATGCTGTGATCAGTATTTACTCTTTTGGGAAGGGGAAGACAGAAAGCTGTTTACCTACTGCATAGTGCAGAAAAACATCTTTTCTCATTCCACTAGGCAGCCATACTCCCTAGTTCATGAGCTATGATCACAAGCTTGTCAGGTAATCTGACAGCAAGTTGTGGGTATTTTCAGTGATATCATTTCAGGGGAAATTCAAAAGGATTCAAGAAAACCACATAGTATCATACAAGTTTGCTTTTGTCATTGTAATGACTGTCTGGTTAATAAGGTCATTGGTTAGATTGTATGTTTATGAATTCAAATCTTCACTAGCTTATGTTCTAAATGTAAACATACCTTAAAAATAAATCTGAATTTCTACAATTAACAGATGTGTCTATTCTGCTTATATTTTCTTTTTCACATCTGTGAACAGCACAGGTTATTGCCAGTATGGGATGACTCTTTCTCTCCTGTTGAACGGCTGAGCAAAAATGTCATTCCTGTGCAGTTTCCTGTGCTCCCACTGTTGGAAAGAAATGAACAGATGCAACACTGAACCATTAATGGTCAAATGAAAGCAGCTGAGGCAGTCTTCTGAAAAGCCTCTTAGTGTCCAGTAAATTGGCATAGGAAACACAAATCTGAAATATAGAAGAGAAGAGGTAGAATTCCTTTTTGGGAGTAACCTGCTTTTGGTGCAGTGTATTGGCTTGCAAAGAATTGGCTTGGTTTTTCCTTAGCTTCTGAGGCCTGTCTCCATCTCTTCATTTTCCCATCCTCATCTGCTGCTTCTCATTATTTGCAGTGGGTTTGTTCAATTGTCTCTGTGTGCTGCTTATTCTTAGAATGAGCTACAGTATGATTTACAGGAAATTGCTGTCAAATCATGCCCAGATATAATGAAATTCCATTTTAATATCAAACACAATCTTTTGATATTGCAATTGCATTTTTCAGACATGTGCTTTGACTCAATGTGAGCAGCCTTTCTTGAGAGAGAGTCCTCAAAGAATGGGAAGCTATAGCTGATGAAAAAGAGAGGTCATCACTTCACTTCAGTAGTTTATTTTTCCTGGCTTTATTCTAAAACACGGTTGAAATGTAAATAGTTACTTTAAAATGTAATTCTCAAAAACATAAATTTTATTGCAAAATTGAGAACTAAAAGTAGAAATTTGTTGAAGGTGAGCAGATAACAATAGGATCTCAGGATATGTCTGATAGCTGTAGTAAGCAGCATCATCAGATTTACAAGTAGCAAGAGACTAATGTTTTTGGGTTTTTTTTTGTAAAAGGGGAGAGGGTGAAATCTTTCGTACTTTGGTTTATGTATGCAGGATGTGTACTACTTCATTTGGAGCCAAGAAACTAAGAACAGTATCAGTTTCATGGCCAATCTCCCTTCTACCTTATAGTAAATAGTTTATTTCCTGGATTTGGCTTTTCTTTTTGTCTTTCCTGAAAGCTGTCTTTCACCTTATTCAGTGTCCTTTTTTTGTATCCTCAGTAATCTTTTGCTGAAGGTGTGAAGGCTATGAAAGATTTTATTCATCTATATACAAAACTACCTGCATGCATTATTTATTACTTTTTCAAAGGAAGAGATATAGTCCTGTGTCAGAGAGAGTTCTGGAAAGCAAATTGTTTTCCTCAAGAATACAAACATACCCAAATGACAGATATCAAAAACATCCTTGTAAGAATGTAGAACAAGCAAAATTACTCTTTGCAGATGATGAAAATCAAATAGATTTATAGGATATACAAAACTATGTGTGTGTGGTTGTGTGCATGTGCTTGTTCATGTAAATTGCATACAGTAACACAGAAGGTGAACAAAGTTCTGGACTTGCATAAGAATTTTTTGTTGGGCTGTAAACTTTCTGAGACTTTCACATAATTATCATTTTCATTGCCAAGTTTTGAAGCACTTGAGGGAAAAATGTTTTGGCCATTTTGATAATGAAGCAGTAATTTAACTGTTAAATCATACACATGTGTAACAACTTGGTAACACAAACAGGTGGAACTATTAATGTAAACTGTACAATGAGATAGGCCTAAAGATGTTCTTTTGAACATTAAAGTATTTGGTGTTTGATGAGTAGGTGCATTTGTGTACTACAGGAGTGCACAAGACCGTTTTTCCTCCTGCTCATCCACAGCTCAGTCTTCCAAGATTGGTCAAACCACCTTGTGCACTTCAAATTGTGTAGAGTCCATTGCCTTGAGAAGAGCTTTAATGACATCAGTCAGCTAAAGATTTTGCCAAGATTGCATACATCCTGAAGCATATGCATCCTGACGTGTTTTTTGTAGATAAACTGAGATGACTTTACTGTTAGAAGAACAATTAATGTCCTGTAGGAAGGGACACTATACATTACTGCATAGGTGAAAACGAAATTTTTTTTTTTTTTTTTTTTTTTTTTTTTTTTTTTTTTTTTAAATTCTGGTGATTATTTAGTAGTATTTCCAGGTTTTGGAATGTTAATTTCTTTGTGTCCTCCTCACCACTCATGTATATATTTATTGCCTTTTTTGCAGTATATATTCTGTATTTTCTATTAATTGTCATTAATCAGTTTTAGTTGTTTTTCAGTATTTGCACAGTAATCTTACCATAGAAAAACATCTATGAAGAACAGAGTGTAGGAGGCTTGTGATATGTATTGTGCTTCTGTTAGCCAGTGTCTAAAGAGCTGTGATCTTTGGTGCAACCTTTTCCCTCATTATGTGCCGTACATATGAATCATCTGATGCATATAATATATTTTTTACATGGGCTTACTGGTGTTATTCTTGTCTGAACATAGATTTGACTAATGCTTCTCTGATGCTAAGATTTCTCTTACAGTATCTTTAATTATTAGCAATACCAGAGACTAGGAAAAATTAATTAATTGTGAACTGTTAACGATAAATCCCAGTGGACATATGCAAGAAGCAAAATGTCATCTTGAAATTGATTTATCTCTGAAGTGTTTTGACTTTGGTGAGGTTTTGGCGGTGGCAGAAACCTTTAGTGGTTTCTAGTGATTTTACTAGTAAGCTGTGTGCAGCTATACATGTTTGGAGTGTGGTGGGAATGTGAATCAAAGGTGGCTTTCCCCCTTGGACACCAAGTTTTCCCTTGTAGGTTAGCTTCAGCAGCACTAAGTGGTACAGCAGGCACTGTGTACTCTTGTCTTGTACGATGAACAGTGAAAGGCACAGCTGGAAAAAGTCAAATGCCTGGTGGTGCAGCAGCTACTGTGAATCTGTTGCCTTCCACGGCTTGTATGAGATGGTGCCTCCAACAGTGGAGCCAGAAATAAGCCTTACATTCTCTCCTGGAGAAACACTGAAGAAGCCTGGCCAGCAAAGCTGCTCTACAGGCTACTCCTCCCAATCCACCCAGACTGGAATGCCTGGCACAAAAAAGCCAAGTGTTGGTAACCATGAAGAAATGTCAGCGAATTTTGTTATTAATACTAAAATAATTCAGATTGGGGTAGGTGGAAGAATAAATGTCACTTCTATTATCGTGTACCAGCCCCATCATTCCTAAATGGTGTGGAAGTGTTAACCCAAAATAGTTGAATTCTGGTGAAAATACTTAACTGAACAGTTGTGAAATTTTATGTTATGACATTACTCAAAACCCTTAAATCAGAAACTTTTCAGGTCAATAAACACAACAACTGTTCCTGCTTACAAAGGCAATGTGGGGTCTGAAAACTTTTAATAGAGGCATTACAGTTTGAAAAACCCTTTTTATCACAAAAATACTGTCCCTCATCTGCTGTCTCATTGGCAATCTCCAATGTCCAAAAGAGATTTGGGAGAAGAAGTAAATCTGAAACATTCATAAACTGTAGAAGTTTTGCTTCTGGAGGTACACTGTAAACTCTGTTAAATCCACTGGGACCTTCATGATGGACAGTGCAAAACCTTAAGAGATCTGGGGAAAGCCTGAGTTGTTTGCAAGTAAGTGGATTTTGAACTTCCACATTTCCTGAAATTGCATGTTATGTCTATAGTGTCAGAAATATCATGCAAGAGAGCTGTTATTATTTTTGTATTACAAGGATGAAACAAAACTTGAACTGTGGACAAAATACTTGCAGTAACAGGTAATAATGGTTCTTGTTTCTTCTTCCCTTTCTCAGTGTTTATGATATGTATCACAGGTATTCAGAAGCTACCAAATATTAATGAATTGACTACATACATTGATTTGCAGAAAATTTGCTTATCTGCAGACAATTGTAGACGTAAGTCAGAGGGGATACATATAAACCTTTCCCTTCCTCCATCCTGACATATATGTATTCTCATTTGATGAAGTAACCCATAAGAAAAGTTGTTCTGGCATTACCATTATCAGTCAAACCTTTTTGAAATTCTAGCCTGGTTTTAAAAATGAAGCAACCCAAGTGTTCACTTTTCAAGTAACTCATTGGGATGCGTTAGTCTTACAGTTATTCTGGAGTGCTAAATAACAAAATGGTGGTTAGCAAATATGAGATAATGAAACAGTTGACCTGTGCCACAGAGGACTGGTCAAATTCAGCTTTCCTCCAAGAGAGCAGGATGTTGGCCTGTTTCTGGATCCTGAGGACTGCCTTGACATGAAGCACTGTTCAGCAGCAGTAGAATCAATTAAGGACACACAAGAATTAGGGAACTGATGAAATAAATTCAGTACATTTTCTGTGCTATGCTGGACCTCTGGGAGGAAGAAACAGTGACCTTTACCATGAATACTGTACATAAAATGTACAAACTTATTTCTGGGAGGAAGGTACTGTGTTCAAATTAGAGCTGAGGAGAAGCGTTAAAAAAAAAAAAAAAGAAAAGAATAAAGGCTATTGAGCTGTTTTGAGGCAAGGAGAACCAAAGTAAAGTTTAAATTAAATCCAAAGGGAACATGATGGGAAGGAAACAGACAGCTGGGGAAGGTGAGTGTTGGGGGTGGGAGCTGTTAAACTGACTTGATTACTGGGACTGTCTCAGTAATTAAGACTGAAACACCTCCAGCCAAACCCCTCTGTATCAGCTTCCCTGTTACATGAACCAACTTGTGCTGATTATTACTGCTATGGTTGTCTTTATTCACAAATTGCACTGTCAGTATTGAGGGGTTTATTACAGCTTTCTTTTCTGCCTCTGTTCTCACCATTCATTCCTCCTCTTTGGAAGAATCTGTCCAGGAGGCAGTAGCTGAGCCCCTAATGATTTGTCATCCTCAAATCTGTGTGTGTTTCTTTCTTGGCTGCTTCTTCCTTACCTGCTTTGCAGGACTCAGCATCCCTTTGGCTTTGCCTGCTATATTTTGCTATTCTGCTTGTTTTAAACTTTAGAATAGACTTCAGGCTGGCCCCAGAATTTGCATGTTGGAGTTTTTTCTTCCTGTGCTGCCGTTCTTCCCAAGATTAACATTTTTGCAGTGAAGGGAACATGGGGCATGAGTACACTTTTAAGTCTCCTGTTACGTAGTTACATAGAAAAGGCAAACAAAGACCTGCATTACTATGTTTTGTATGGTGTGTACTGATGAAAATAAAGCTAATGAGCTCTACTTCCTCATTTTCTTGTCCTCACTTTGCTCCTTTCTAGCCCCTTAGATGCCATAAGCCTGGCATCTGCAGAATGCCAAACCCCAGAGTATTTAAATTCCTATATATGTTCTCTTCAGTTTTTAGCAAGGTGTTCATCCTAGCTCTTGGAATTTTAAACACAAATAGAAGGATGAGGATAAGTACTAAGTGTTGCATACTTCAAAGAATTAAAATACAGTATTAGAGTAAGTGGCTTTATAAGTAGGGCTGTGAGTTCAACAAAATGCTTAGTAGATACATGGATCATGGCCATAATTTTTATCCAAAGTATTAAACTCCCTGTTAGATAGATATTTCCTGGTACTTTGTTTTCTCCAGATGTTTCTGAGGCTGTAGTTTCCTCCAACTCGTTTTATGTTGTATTGTGTGCTATTAAAAATGAATGGAGAGAAGATTTGGAATTTAACATATTTTGTGAGCACTGGCAAATTGTTAGATGAAATAAACTCTTCTCAGCTGCTCTGGAATTTAAAGTAAAAATAAGAAACAGATTGAACAGGAGTTTAGTTTTTGGGTTTATTTTTCTTACTTTTGAAACGTCTGTGTAATGATAACAGATTTTCTCCTGTCAGAATGATACAAAATAATTTCACTATATGAATAGAGAGTAACTGCTTTGGTTAAATTACACGGAGTTTAATGACTTGAGAAAATGCATTGTCTTTATTTACTTTCTGTGTTTGTAACTGTGTCTTCAAATAGATGTCAGTGCTTAATATTTGATGTGACTACTCGATGTGCAACTTAAATAATATTTTACAGTACTACCTGACAGCTCCAGCCAGTATTTAGTTTTTGTCATAATAAACAGGGATTTCTGGAGGCCTGTGTGATTTGAAGAAAAGGCTCAATTATCAAACATTAAAATAGTGAAAAGAGGAAACCTTTTTTGAAAGGTAAAATAATAATAGTTTGCTTGAATGCCCATTAGTTACACCTGCAGAGTGCAATTCTGTCTCATAGCAGAATAATTCCAAATAGGACAATAATAATATTTTTCCATCATGGCCTTATTACTTGAATGAAATAGCTGTTAACTTAGACAGATGGAATAAATACAAGATAATCACAGGATGTGTGATGGCTCTAGTCTAGACTGACAAACAGTTGTCTTTGTTATGAACACAAATCTAGAAATTCAGAGGTAGCCGTCTTAGTTACTGGAATTATATGAACTCTGCAAAGCAATTTTCCTGAGGTATTAATTGCTATTTGATTTAGATTTTATACATATTTTAAACAAAAATTGGTTCTGGCCTTGCTGGTTTTATTTGAGATCCCACTGGTATAACTCTAATCACAATTTTATAAATGTGCATATTTGGAAGTGGGGTAATACAAACCCTTTCTCCTGTTAAAAGTATGAAAAGCTGCCCAATCTACCTGTATGGACAGATGGTGACTGATGTTTCCTTTTAACTCTCTTCTCACAAAATTGTTGATCCGTGCCTTGGGAGCGATTACTGCTGGTAGTGCTGGAAGTTCATCCCAGAAGTTCAGTGCCTTTGAATTGCTGCTGCATTTTTATTAAAAGTATTTCTGAAAGGTTTAATATATAGATTGTTGCTGCTAAATTGCTGTTCATTTAAAAGACTTAAGAGTTACTTCATTGCCTAGAAGAGCCAGTAAGTATAATTTAAATAACTATCAACCTATTTCTTTTCATTCTAACTTGCCTAAAATGAAAAAATAATGTGCATTTGAAAGTGCTTTAAGCTGTCTGTATATGCATTTAATATGTTAGTACTAGGAATATGGGTTTTTCAAGCTGTATCTTGAAGTTAAAGTAAGGTTATTTTTATATCCCTATATATTAAATAACTTGTTGTTTAATAGAAAATTTATTCTTACAAGTGACTTACCAGTTACATATTTGCATTAGTTGGCTTAAGTAGCATTTTTTATATATGTATTTGCTATTTTTTGAAAGCTTTCTCTGAGCATTTGAAAAATGCATAGGTTCCTCAGCAGCCAATGGAATCTGTTATTTTCATTTTTGGGTCTCAATATTTATTCTGTGACCATAGTTCTAGTGTTCTAAGGAGGTGAGATAGCTCTGCCCTGGGGACGTGGCCTTTGCAGTCCAAGCAGATTTAACATTAAATGATTATGGCAGCTTCCTCTTCCCAAAGAATGAAGTATCCTGTTCACACAGTTCTCCAAGTCCCAGGGGCAGGAAAAGCTAACAGCCCTAATCAGTAGTAAAGCCTCAGACTTTTGTGTGGCAAGTCAGGGCTAAAGTAAAGAAAGTTAAAAGAAAAAAACCAACAAACAATAAGCCCCACCAAGAAAACAGGATACTACAAATTTGCTCCATCAACCTGTTCTAGTAGGTTTTAATACCAGTACCATAGTGTTTTATTGTAAATCATTAATTATATCCTCCTGTCTGAAATGGGATTGGTAAATTACGGACTTGTCATTTTTTTTGTTTATTTTTCAATAAAATATCATGTATTTGGTAAAGACTCAGACTTTCATGTAAAAAGCGAGAGTTTGCAAGACCTGCTGGTAAATTTCAGAATCTGATAAAACCTGAGATTAAAGTTTTAATGACTATAGCTGGTAAAACAGTGTATCATAAGCGAACTCTTATTTGTGGGACTTCAAATTCTTGCATTAGTGAGTGATGAAAACTTACTTTTCTGAATGCTACTAAAAATAGTTCTTTGTAAAAAATACTACCAGGATGTGCTAGTATGTTTAATAAACAAATTTTCATTTGATATGTTTTTTTTAGCCATTCTAATTCTGCTGTTGGCAGTCAGCACTGAGAGCTTGTAATTTTTCATACAGTGAGCTGAAATGGGCCTGTTACATGCTGGGAAAAAGAAGCCATACCTGGGTACCTTACTGGAGTCATTGCAGTGAGTCAGGGAGAACAAAACATGAATCACAAATAAAGGGAGTGACGCTGGATGTGTGGGTACTGTTATAACAGACACGATTCTGTATTCATATATCAAATTGTAAATAGCATTTTTTCAGACTAAAAATAGTCTTCTGCCAATTGTCCACTGCTGAAATAAGAGTTGGGGAGAAGTTGCAGGTGTGGGGGTTTTTTAAATTTTTTTTTTTTTTTTTTGCACAGCCTTTGTAACTGTCTTCTGCAATGCCCATATATTGAACATTTTTATACTTGAATTCATTACCTTCATTACTGTTCTTTTATGCTTAGGCTTAAATCAATTAGGCAGCTCTCCTACTCATTTGCTGTCATCCCAGAAGGGAGGGAAATCTTGCTCTCTTGGGTGTATTTTTTCTTGTGGAACGTAAAGCAATTATGTTTCTTTGTCTTTGTCTGTTACAGACACTATATTTTCCTTGAAAATATTTCTCCACAAAGAGGCTAAAGAAAAAAATTGGGCTTTTTTCTTCTCCTTTGAGTTCTAGTATAAAATGTCATGCTAGTAATTCTGTGGGACTATTTGAGTTCTAACATATAATTAGACACTCTGCACTTTGCCTCCATGAGTTTGTAATGTTCAAGAGAAGTCAGTCAAGATAATCTTTATTGATAATAATCTCCTAAATAAAGCATATTTTTCAGCTTTTTTGCAGTAGTAATTATAATGGCTTTTTATTCCAGATCTCTTTCATGAATTTTGAAGCCATCATTAATAACCTCTTCTCACCTGGATTTTGGTAGAGGGCAAATACGTTCAAATCTCTGTGGAGCCAATCTAGCTTTTTCATTTGAGCAAGTGATGTGCACCTCCTGAAGTCTGATTTGGCTTCTCTTTTTTCAGTTAAAATTATTGGTATATGAATGGATGGCATGTGTCAAGAAGCTATGTAAGTAAATTATTCAATCAAACTAAGATTTCCTGTTGTAGAACAGCAGTTAAAACATTCAAAATCAGGTGAGATTAGTATATCTGAGAATCAACAGAAGGTGAAAAATGTTATGGGGCCCAAGTGAAATAGTAATATATTGTAACTGCTACAGTGCATTGATTAGTTCCAATTTCCATTCTAAATATGCATGAAAAATATGGGAAATACATCCTATGGGGCTGGGTATTGGAGCAGTTGCTTTTAAGGACTGCTGGCAGTTTCTATAAACACCCAGACTGTGTAGTTCAGGATTTCTACCAGCCACTTGGAGGTCTGAGGGGACAGTGTTGTAGGAGACAGTTCTCTGTGTAGGGCCAGCAGGGACTGTGTGTGCATCACATCTTGCTGTGATTGCCCCCTTTTCATGAACTGCAGATTAAGGCAGAAATTACAGTGGCACTGCCTAGTCCTTTCCCTTCATCTCTTTCTCTGTGGGAACAGCAAGAAATTGTTATTTTAAAATATTTACACAGTTCTTCTGTTGCATGGTAACTCCTAAGAGTCCTGGTAAGTGGTGGATGCAGGTTCCCCACGTGGAAGGGAGGCTGTACTGTGCAGGCTGTAGAGCAGAGGACACAACACTCTAAATGAGCTGAGCTAGTTTAGGTGCTAGAATTAATCAGTGTGAGGCAGTATGTTTTTCCTTGGGGAATAACTTACCCTGTTTCTCGGCAGGATAAAATAGCCTGCATGCATGTTGCATGGGTTCCTGATGTAGCAGCTAGAAAAATGGGAATAATAATATGGGTGGGTGTAATGTAACCCCAAGATTTGGGTATGTACAGGGTCCTACAAGAGTCTGAAAGCTGCAGTAACGTACTTTAAAACTGGCTTATGGCTTGTGATTGATCAGCAGTTCTGATTATAAGGATTAATTAAGTTATTGTATTAGGTAAGAAATAATGTGGCTTTTAAGAAATACTCATTCCTCAAACTCATAATTAGCCCACCGCTTATCTCCTGTTATCTGCAGCTGTTCTTGCTAAGAGGATATTACAGTGGCAACACTAGTAAAAATAGTATTTCTGAAATAGTAGTTTTGAAATAGTTTTGAAATGTTTTTTTCCAAGTTTAGGTTTTGGTAACTGCCATGCCACACCACAGAAGCTGCTTTATCAGCAGCTCAAACTTGGAGGAATCTTAAGGAGCTGTCAATTATCTGAAGTAATTCTCAAGTAATAATTTACGGCTGAGTAATTTTTAAGGCATGATAGCACATTCTTCTCTAGACATCTTACAAACTTTTTTTTCTTTCACATAAGCTTTACATCACCCATGTTTTCTTTTGAAGAGGAAATAACTCTACTGTGTGTTAGAATCAGTATTTATTGTTAATTATGTTGCTTCTTTGGTATAACAGCATTAACTTCAGATTAACTTTATTTTGGTTCTGTGATTTATGGATGAGTTTAATTTTGTGTGACTGTGACTGTTGTTTAAAACTCTTTCGTTATAACTTGTATTTCAAGGATATTTCTAGCTTAGTGGCAAGTAAGATCATACTAAAATGAGATCAGAATTTTCTATATATGTTAAATTCTACTGGACAAACTACAAACTCCAGGTCAGAAAAACAGACATCACCAGATATGTTTTTGGTTTACAAAAGCTTGATATTGCAGGACCCTTGAGCTGCATGAAGCTCCTCAAGTCAGAGAAACACAATAACATACCTGGTGTCATTGTGATGTAGCATCAGACAGCGTGTGTGCCTTCCTGGAGAGAGTGATTTTTGGAAGTGCTAGCTGGGGTTTTTCAGTTTTTCTTTATGTTTCGGTAGTGGTTGCAGCCTTCAGTTTGTTGGAACACATATCACTGTATGAAAAGTGCATCTTTCCTCTTTGCTTGTTTGGGTTAATGTTGTCAGTAGATTTTGGTGGTCGGTTTGATTTTTTTTTTCCATCCAGCTTTCATAATTCAATCATTTTACATTTTCTGCAGGGTTTTGAGTGTTCATAGTGCACATATCCTATTTCATGGTCAGGTGGAGCATGAGTTCTGATGAGGATTTGAGAGCCAAGTCTCTCTGCCATTATCTTTGCGTCAAAGGATGTGGCAAGTTGTCATCTCAGCCTTCTGCTGTCTTCTCCCCTCCGTTTTTTCACTCCTTGCGCTCCTCAGCTGCTACAGGGCTCATTTTCTTGTGCCATACATGTAATGTGTTGAATTGACAGCAAGACACTGCACTGAAATAGAAACTGCCCAGTTTCCAGTGCCATGCTGAGGAAGTGAGAGTGGAGACAGCTTCAGGTCATTTATCTGGCAAATTTGTGCCTGGTCTCTTCTACCAGAGTTGCTGATAATCCCTTGGGTGGGTGCTGCTATGAGAACCATCCACTGATGTCTGCCTGAGAAATGCACATCCCAAGCAGCAGATGCAGGGAGGGAAGAGAAAGCACAGATTGACTGTGCTGGGCTTCATGTTTTTTTAAAAGAAATAAATTTAAGTATTTGTGTAAAACAAGCTAAGCAAGTAAATGTTGCATTGTTCTCAAATCTTTCTGTTAGTTAATCTATAAAGAGTTGAAAGCAGCTGTTACAGATTAATGGTTGCCCACTCATGATGAATGGTTTTACTCACATGGGAAGGCAGAAAAGTCTCACTGTCACACCTGTGAAAGTAACATAGAGACTCCTGCTTTTATCTTTCCTCTCCTCCTGGGGAGCTTGAGAGAAGCAAAAAGGGTTGTCAGCAATTTTTTTTTAATATGACTAATAATATTCTTCATTTTATTTTCTCTGCCTAGGGTATTTATGTACGGGATGCACCTTTGAAGGACATAAAAGTGTTCAATGCCCGACGATTTGTAGCCCTTTTTAGTGTGGTAAATGCCACCAAGCGGGACGCTGGCAACTATCGCTGCATGATCCGGACGGAAGGAGGAGTTGGTGTATCCAACTATGCAGAGCTGATAGTCAAAGGTACTTCACCATACAAATCAGTATTGGCATGCTCCCTGCGTGGAATCAGGCTTGCAGTTGCTAATGAAATAAGAATGTCACCCATAGCCTGTTAAACTTGATAAGAGGTTCAGTAAATAGATTTTGCTTATGTAAATCTTAAGAGTCTATCCAGCTGTAACAAGGGAGTGATAGAAGAAACCAGGGCTAATTAAATAGGTACTTGTTGATTGCTGTTTTAAATAGTTCCCCAAAATGCACTGTTTAGACTTACATGTCTTTAAAAGCTTTTATTTAAAGTATGAACATACTTTGCCTCCTTTGTGGAGATTGTATTCTAAAAATATACTTACTACAAAATATGCAGGATTTACATTTAAGTGAACACATAAAACACACATATTTCAGTATATGCAGGGGTGTTTTAAAAAACTTTGAGGAGCACTTAGATGTAAGTAGAATGGGGAATAATCTGTCACCAGTAGAAGAGGATGCAAGAAAGCCATAATGAAGAATAAATCATTTTCCAAAAGCAAGAATAGGGTTTTAGTGAATGTGTTGTAGAGAAAATGAAGAGAAACCGGACAAGAGAAGGATGTTGGAAATAACCAGGTATGGAGATAACAAGACAAAACAAATGGTAGCATGAAAACATAGAAGAGCTATTTAAATGGACAGATGAAAAAAGAAACAAATAGAGTGGGTGAGATGAGAATATAATTATAAGGCATGGTGGAAAAAATGAGGTTATTTCAGTCCAAGCATGAAAAGAAAATAAAGTAGATGGCCAAAAATAGATATGTATGAAAGTCAGCAAAGAAAGGAAGCATGGAATATAACCCCAGTAGGAATGATGAAGCATCTTTCAGACCTAACGCCAGGGAAAACAAAGAGGAATGAACACTGCCTGAAGGAGGCAGAGGGAAGAGTTGCTGCACCAGTGACGAGAGGTACAGGGAGCCAAAGGAGTTCATTTCTTCTCAGTCTCTTTGATTCAGGGTGCTTTAATTTATTAGTGCTCCTTTTGAGGTGCAGTTGATGAAATTATGAAGCATATCATTAAAGCATTTGTGCTTTCCCAGATTCTTTCAGAAAATTTGCACTGGGCACTGTGAGCAAGTGGATAGCCTTAGGGTGTAATCCCATTAACTACTTGTAGAGTGGCAAAGTAATTATGGTAATCCCTATTGCCTGTGTTGGAGCTTTTATGAGACCACCTGCAGGTCATTCCTTCTGACCTAAAAAGACCCTTTTTAAGCATTGTGCTGTAAAACGTTAGATGACTGTACTGAACAGCAGCATTAGGGGCTAATGAATAAATAAGCTTTCTTATTGATGACATATAATTAAGAAATGTTATGTCCTAATTTTAGCAGGTTTTCTGCAATAAAAGTTAGCAGACTTCAAAGATCATGGGTTGATTTCAGTGCAGCTATATATTTCTTTAATCCATTACCATCCATAAATCATGAAGAATGTACATATGCCCACAATGCATGTAATGTTTAGTACACTTGTGAATTGCTGATGGCTTAATAATAGTATGTGTAAAAACAGTGGTGTAATTACTCGCCCCTCTTTGTTACAAACAATGAATTTAATTCTCTTCTCATTTACGCTCCTGTAACTAAACTGACTTACAAGGAATTTCCTTGGAATTACATTGCTAGAATGACAGGAGAGTCAAACGGAGCATTTGTAAGTTAAAGAGAATCAGTTCTTCACATTTTTCATGCTCTGTTTCATTCCGGTTACTGAACCGGTAACTCAAGTTGCAAAAAGTTTTGCGCTAGAATAGGGCTTTTTTTCAAAATATATTTGCTTTTAAGTTGAGATGTTTGCACAGTAGACTGGGTTAGAACTCTGTACAACATTCTACTTCACAGTAGACAAAGTTTTATTAAATAGGAACTTACTCTAAGTAGATTCCAGTTATGTGTGTAAAGATCTTTAAGCTTTGTAGTGCTGTTGTGGTGTGATGTGTGGCACTGGAAACAGGGTACCAGAACTCTTGAAAAGAGCAGAAGGGCTGCTAGTTTCAGGTGCTGCAAATCAAACCTGCAATCACAAAGGAATAGGAATGAAATTTTGCAAATTAAAGACATGTAAGAAACTGCCAGATGTTCTTACTCTCTTCTTTTTTTCTGTCTTCTTTTTTTACCTGAGTCAGCATGTTATAGCAAGATTTCAGCAGTATGTAGCAGGGGAAAATCACAATTAAAGAGCTGTCCTGTTATTAAATATTTGTAAACATGAATATTGTCTAGTTAATGAGAAAAAGCTTGTCAGTGAACAATTACTCTGGCCTTAAAAAGTGTGGGGGGGTGTGAAAGAAAGGGTTTTATTTGAAAATTTGTTTGTAGTAACTTATGTGCCTTTTAGAGCCTGGTGAAATAAAGTATTGATTGTTCTATTTAAATAAATCCTGAAGGGGAGGTTTTCAATTTACCTGAGTGTTTGTTCTGATAAAAAAGGCTGAAAAGACAGGTGCCTTGTCATTGTATTGTGCTCAAACTGCACAGTATCCTCATCTAAGTTTGTCAGAGAATTGGATTGAAATGTCACTTCATCTAATGGGAGGCATGAAATTGGCCTTGTCAGATAACCCACTTATTGTAAAAAACATCAGCTCCTATCTAATAGATGACATAAAAGTAATCAAACATTGAGCAAAAGGAAAATAGTTGGGTGCAATTGATTAAATGCATTTGGTGAAGTAAATTAGAGTTCTACATAGAGTCTCTAATTTGAAGTTTTCTAATAGTGGGCAGATCCAACACAGATTAGATTTAGGAGAACAGAATGAGCTTGTCTAGCAGACATCAGATTATTACAGAGTTCAGACTGCTTATTGAGTTCAAACAAGGTAAACCTAAGTGTCAAATTGGTTAAAAGGAGTTTGGTTAGGTTTTTAAGCAAGGGCATAGAAAGGTAGCCATCTGTAATGCTGGCAGCTTAAATGTCTGCATTTTCCAAATGGAAAATTTAACACTGGGAACAGAACCAAACCTCTTCAGGACCTCTAGAGCAAAGAATTTGTTCTGGAGGGCAAAGTCATTTTGACATCAAGACATAGTAAGAAAATATCAACGGTTACTTATCTGTGGTATCAGTTGTTCTCATACATTAAATATACACAGATACTTGCCATCTGTTTTTGCTCTCTCCAACTGACCTTTCATGCAGGATCCATCACTGTCTGTACCCCTTTTTTTTGCAAACAGTGCTGGTGTTAGGACTTTTTATTGTTGCCTAACAATTCCTATTATGAAGTCCACTTTCGTATGCTCATTTTTTGGCACACTGACTGGAGACTTGTATTTTTCAGTGTGGTGGTTTGCCTCAGCCTGGAGGTGTTAAGAAAACCTCCAACTAGAAGAGCTGATGTAGTTCATCCATCTTAGCGAACTTGCCATAGGAAAGTGCTGAAGGCTCTGGACTTTGAAGCAGTAATATTTTTTCTAGTTATGTCAAAAATGCTATTTTTTTCTTCCTGTGAAAATCTGTCCTCAAATATAGTTAGTTAACAAACTACTAAATAAAACCCAACAAGACCCTGAGACTTCATTGAGTTCATCTTTCAAATTCCCCCGAAATTCTAGATACAGTGTACAGAATTTAATTGCAAGCAGGGATCTGAACTCCTCTGGGGCAGGCTGGATCCAGGCACAGGGATCAAGACCTAGGAGTTTACCATTTGTGTGCTTTTAGCATACAGCCCTCCATCTTGCCAAATCCTTGTACTTTGAGAGTAAAAAGCTGGGGAAAAAGACCTGGGGGTACTGGTTGGCAGCCAGCTGAACCTGAGCTGGCATGTGTCCAGGTGACCAAGAAGGCCAGTGGCACCCTGGCCTGTATGTGGCAAGCAGGAACAGGGCAGTGATTGTCCCCCTTGTACTTGGCATAGTGAGGCCACACCTTGAGTGTTGTGTCCTGTTCTGGTCCCCTCACTACAGAAAAGACATTGAGGTGCAGGAGTGAGTCCAGAGAAGGGCAAGGAGCTGGTGAAGAGTCAGAGTCAGGAGCAGCTGAGGGTGCTGAGAGTGTTAGCTTGGAGAAAAGGAGGTTCAGAGGGGACCTCATTGCTCTCTACAGCTGCCTGACAGGAGCTCGTAGCCAGGCAGGGCTCAGCCTTTTCTCCCACACAGCAAGGGACAGGACTCATAGAACTGGCTCACAGCCTCCAGCTTTGCCAAGGATTTGGGTTGGGCATCAGGAAGAATTTTTTCTTTGAAAGGATGGTTAAGCATTGGAACTGGCTGGTCAGGGGGGTGATGGGGTCCCCATCTCTGAAAACATTCACTTAGTGCTGTGGTTTAGTTGGTATCTTGGTGTTTGGTCAAAGGTTGAATTCCATTATCTTGGAGGTTTTTTCCAACATGATTCTGTGATCCTGTGACAAAGAGGGGAAGGTAAACATATCCACATTCATGCATTTGCAAAAAGTGAGGAAGTAGATTTTGTCATTTTTCAAGATAGTGCTTCTGAGCTGCAGAGAAGAAATGTCTATTTTTGTCTTCTTTTACTCACTTAAATCTTAGAGATTTACATGATCTCCAGTGGCATCTCAGTGTGATGCCTTTCCCCTCCCAATTAAAATTTGAAAAGAACGGCAAAGTAAAAGATGCTAAGATGTTGTAGAAAATGTTTGGAAAATCTGTGTAATTTAAGTACAAAGCAGTTTAAATGAAGGAGTTTCAGGTGTGTTTTCAATTAATAAAAAGTGCATAGAATAAATAGTTTGCATTCAGGTATGGCTACATTTGTTTTTATCATCTGTGTAAGAGAAGGGCTGCTTCTTATCATAATGTCTGTCTTTTCCTCATATTTAATATAAATGATCCATTGATGTAGGGTGACCTAAGAGCACCTGCTTAAAGTTTTCTGTCACCTGCAGACCCCTAGGTTTGTAAGGTAGCCACTATTTCCTTTCCCTAAGAGATTGTGCTCCACATGTCTGAAGTCTAAAAGGCATAAAATTTGAAATATGGATCCACTTTCCTTTTTTCAGTTAATATTCTATTTTAAAAACCAAGGGGCTTCACAGTACTGAACAGATTTGTCTACTTCCTTCAGGAGGGGATCTGCAAGGAAAAAACTCTTCTTTAAGCTAAGTCATTGTACTAAATAGCCACTGCTACAAACTTGTTTCTTCTGTCAGCTGAAAATCCTTCCTTGAACATACACAGCCCTGAAATATCAAGTCTATTGCACTGTTTTGTAAAGATATTAATTTGCATGCTATTTAATTGAGACTACCTCAGTGGCTGCCAGGAAAACTGCTTTTAGTGAAGGACAGTAGTGCTGCAGTGTGGTACTTACCTAAGTGATTGAAACTCCTCAGCATCCTAAGAATATTAAATCATTCTGTCAAAAGAAAATAATAAATAAGACAAAAGAATACATTTCAGACCTCAGTCTTAAAATCAGTTCATTATATTTGGATATACAGTGTTTGTATTAGAGGATCTGCTTAATTGAGTCTCATGTTTTTAACCAGTCACTTAATATGAGAATCATATTTGTAATGAAAGGTTGATTTTAGGTAGTCTCGATCTCTGGTAAGAAGGTAACTTTTGGTATTAAGCCATGTTAACAGTATGAAACTGCAGTATAAGCAAGCTTTGCTGAAGTAATGTAACTTGAATTAACCTTTTCATTGTGGTCCCAGAGAAATGAAAAACATGCCCTGAGGTATAAAATGACAATAAAATACTGTCTGTTTCAAGTACTTGTAATATTTGGAATGAATTGGTGTAACCACTAACCTTAGTGACCTAACTCCTGAGTTTGCATTTTGAATGGCACTTCAACAGCCTTTAGTAGCATTTGAAAGTTGAAAGTAATTAACTGTTCTTTCAGCATGGCTAAGTAAATGCCTTAGGATGCTTTATAAAAGTTCCATTTCGTGTCTTGGTTCACAACACAGCCTAATGATTTAAATTGATGGTAAATCATTTTGAGCCAAGTCAGAACTGTTTCCAGACATACTATCACTGTATGAAGCCATAGTTTATATACTTTAGGAAGAATAGTTTCAATAAAACTACAGTATATTTCTAACTCAGCAATGACATCAGTTTACCATATATTGCTGTTGACATAAAACAATGCTTTCACTGCTGATTTGAAAATCTAAAACATATTCTTTATATCCTGCAATCTGCCACAATATTTTTATAGCTATTTTTATGTCTATTCCAATTAGTAATGCTTAATATGTATCTTTGGAGATGTTCTGGTTTGTTGCCCTTTGTGTTGTGTTCTTCATGATAGTAATCATTTAGTTTTGTTAGGATGAAAACACAGAGTGATGGTGCCTGTGTTTGCTGGTTTGTGGTGTTGTATTTCAGCAATTGCTGACAGATTGCACTGATCGAAGCTTGCATACAAGTGTACCCTGCTAATTAGAAACACCATCTATCTGAGGCACAGCTAATCTTCAGTGTACTTAGTGCTCTCAGTTACTCTTTCTATAAACAAAAAAAAGGTAGCAGACTGTAGGATAATTACATGTTGGTTAAAATAGCAGTTCTGCTATTTCTCAGGAAGTACTGAATGCTTCCCAGAGATACTTTCTCCTTTTTGCTTCATTCTTTTATGTTCTTTGCTTTAACTGTGACTTTAAAGACCGTGACAAAATGATGAAATATATAAATTCAGCTTCTCGTCTGTTTGACTACCTGTACCTCAACATAGAGGGAAATGGTTAGCAGAAGAGGCTAAATCTGAATCTAACGCTTTGGGAAGACAGATGTCCTGTGTTCATTGAATATTCTGTATAGCCTTAAGAAGGTGGCAGTGTTTGCTGATAGATATGTTAAGAATATTGGATCAAATAGAGCCTTATTACAGTGGCTTGATTTCATTATTCTTGAATACATTTAACCAACAGGAAGGCAGATTTTTTGCAGATATGATGCATGAGACAGCAGAGTAATTTAACAGTAGGAAAAAAAAATTTCGTTATTTACATTTAAGAAAAGATGATGTCTACAAATTATTTCTCCAGTCTAATTTAAAATAAGATGCCCATCACACAGTAAATTAAAGTGGGTTTAAAAATTTGGTCGGTTTTGAAATCTTTAGAATCCAAACCATCACGATATCACATGCATGCTTGCTCTGTGATACAGAGTACCATTTCTGTGTGGTACTTTGTGAAAATAGCCATACATGAAATAGAAACAGACCTCTGGTAAAAACTCAAGAAATCCCCCAGCTTTCATTTAGAAGCACTTATAAGCATAAGCAAAATAATCTGAATATTGCAGTTTTATGAAAATAAGTCAGTCTGTAATGGTGATTTCTTCATATCCATGTTTTTATGTGGTCTTCAACTCTAAATGTAGTACAAAACCCGTTGCTTATTTGAATGTTTTAGAAGCAGAAAAAATTGAAGTGTAATCATAGCTTGTTATCATACCTTACTGTTTTTCAGAGCCACCAGTTCCCATTGCTCCACCTCAGCTGTCCTCAGTTGGTGCAACTTACCTCTGGATACAGCTGAATGCCAATTCCATCAATGGGGATGGACCCATTATCCAAAGAGAAGTGGAGTACCGAACTTCAAGCGGAAGCTGGTATGACATACAACCCGTGGACTCCACAAGCTATAAGATAGGGCACCTGGATCCTGATACAGAATATGAAATCAGTGTGTTACTTACAAGACCAGGGGAAGGAGGAACAGGATCTCCTGGCCCAGCTCTCAAAACAAGAACAAAATGTGCTGGTGAGTACTCCAAGGTGATAGGAAAGTTGTAAGCGTCATTTAAGGGCTGAAGTCGTAAGTTAATTCACTAGCAATTTTTACTGTCTGTCTTAAACCAGCAGGTTGCAGGAATTAAGACTGAATGGTTTTAAGTATAACCTATTAGCATTTTCCAGCTACAGTGACCTTGAAAGCAGCCTTCTGTGCCACTCCAGGCTGTAGATGAAATCATGACTGTGCATGCTTTTTTTGTTCAATGTCAGCTATATCAAACTTGTAGATAAAGTGGGAAGAGATCCTGGGTAACAGCAAAAGCATTCACTGTTGAGTCTCAATTAGCAGATGAGGTTTAGCAAAGGACTGCTTTCTTGAGTGACTGACAGTATGTCTCTTTACTAAATGAGATAGTGCATTTCTGGTGCGTTGCAGCAGTCTTGGCTCCTGTTTTGGATGTTATAATTAATAGAGCTGACCTCTGATTGTAATAGCGTACAAAGTTCACCTATTATACAGAAGCAATTGTAGAATAATTTTCAGTAAGACTGGCAGTGATATTAGTTTGGGATTTAGCCTCTCAGAAAATAATAGAGGATACTGTGATCTGGATTTTCTTTGGTCATTTTCCCCCAGTATTTTGAGTCATCTCTATGCTGCTGTAAAGCTGGAAGATAGGCAGGAGTGTAGCTAGAGAAAATGGGAGTAACAAGTGGTATTAGCTTGTTGTTCCTAGTCTTTTAAAGAATGACTTGGTCTTACTTGCCTTTTTAACAGGAAAAATTGTGTGCTTCAACAGAAATAATATATTTCCATTGCATATACTTTGTGTAAAGTCACTTGGCCACCTGTCAGTGAGTAAATGTCATTTCAGTTGAATTTAATTGGTGTGATGTCAAACACAAAATGAAATATAGTTGCTGTCAGAATCCCACTATTATGTTCTGAAGATGAAAACTTACACAAGTATTAATTCTTTGATGTTACTCTTGGTATTTTTTCTTCCTCTCATTACTGGAAAGAAGTATTTAATGAAAAGTACCAAAAAGCAGTACAGCTAAATTATAATAATAGTTAAGTATTTTATATTTAAAAGATTTTCTCTACTATGCTAAGATAACTTCAACTTAGTTAAAAGTGGAGCATAAAAATGAAATATAGTTCCCTTTCAGGAGGGTTTCTGGGTCACTGTGCCTTTCATAATAATGTAAATGTCTGTCTAGACAAAGTAAGTACGTATTTAATACACAATTATTTCAGTTACTTTAAAATTAAACAGTTTTTCTAATAGTTTTTTTCATCTGCTTGTGTGATCAGGTAATGCAGTACTGGGTGCTGTGCAAGTGAGCCTGTCTGTCCTGTAGGGTTGTGTTGTGTTCCCAGCCTTGGATTAGTCACAAATCCAAAATGCAGTGCCAGCCAGGCTGCTGTGAAGGAAATTTAACTCCATCTCAGCCAGACTTAGTAGAGAGTAATATCCAGAATTTTAGTTCTATTTAAGAATATCATATGCTTTTATTCTTCTCAGTGGTACATACTGTTGAGTATTAAAACAGGCATTCAGTTTCATAAACCACTGTGTACTGGAAGTGTTTTATTACCTGGTAGTGTCTTGTAATACATTAGAATTATTTGTGTTTTCATTAAGCTAAACAGTAACCTTCTTAAATTAAAAGCAGAAAGTTAAATGACTGAAAAATGTAAATTGAATGATGATATTAAATCTGTCTGTACAAATTGGCTTTTTTTATAGCAGAAGACCCTGCTTTGAAGGTGTAGTGGTTATTGGTTAACTGTTAGCAAGTGACATGCTAATAACTGGCCCAAGGGTTTAAAAAGAGGTGCTGATAAACTAATGATGGTATAATTAAGCTGGGTAGGAGTAAAATAATGCCAGTCTCCAAAGCATACCACAGAATTAATAAAACAGGAGTCTTTAAGAGAAGAATCATTGCACCTTTTTAATTACTGTGATAATTGCATGCTGCTTGCCTGTTCCCTGGGGGAAGATAGCGAACCACTTGGAGACTTGAAGCAGTATGCTAGGCATTCAATAATCTTAATAGTTCTCCAAAGCATTTGAAATATGTTTTCATTTTAGCAAAATGAGATTTCAGAGACTTGTAATAGACAAGTCTTATCTGCAACTTTACTAAATAAAAGCGTCTATAATTAGAATGCAAAGAAAAAAAAATTTCTCCAGAGTTGGTTTCATCACACTCAGTGGAGCAGTTGCCACTTGAGAAAGTGCTTTGTTTCCTTTTGATGAAATATAATGTCAGTGCTCTTTCAGTGTAATTCTCAGAAAGCCAAAAAATTACCTTCAGGTCTGGATTAGATTTAACCTAGAATGTGGAGCTCAGGTTTGAAGGGGTTTAATGGATTTTGGCCATGGTGAACCACATTTGAGTCAGACTTAGAAAAAAAGGGGTTTTCTCATTGAAAAGTGTGGAATTGAGGTCTTCCCAGGTTGTCTGGAATTTAAATCACCTGCTCCTATGCTGAAACTTCCCTCTCCCCACAACCACCTCATATGGTGTTGTGAACCTAGAGTGCAGAATGCCAGGGATGGGGCATCCACAACTTCTCTGGGCAACCTGTTCCAGCTGCCTCACCAGCCTCACAGTAAAGAATTTTTTCCTAATATCTGATCTAAACCTACTTCCAGTTTGAAGCTCTTCCCCTTGTCCTATTACTATTGTTCCTGCTAAGACCCAATCTGACCCAAAACCAATGGAACTGTCCATAGTAAAACTAAAGTTGATATGTTGAAGGATTAATAAGATAGACTGTGTTTTGTAGTTTCTTCTTATCCATATCGATATTTCTGTGGGTAGATTTATTTATTCCAGGGCTTTCCAGCATGCTTTGTCTTCAACATTCATTGCATGATACAAATCTTGATCTGGTCTGTGTCTCTGCATTCTGGTGGTGAAACAGTGCCCCAGTTAAAACACACTTGAATAATGCAGAACTGCTAAATTAGCTTAGCTCCTGCAATT